>CAEGAD010012128.1:0-55364 GCA_903067055.1 Poeciliopsis paucimaculata
GACCCGAGCTCAGAGGATAAGAACCACCCGCGGTGGGTGAGAAGGGAATTTTTTATTTTTTTATATATATATATATATATATATATATATATATATATATATATATATATATTTACACACAATTCAACCTTATAAAAGTGTAAACATATTTACTCGATGCTAAATGGGTTCTGCTTACTCATTAGCAGAGCATTTTATAGCTTGACTGCATGCTAGTCAGGCAGCTTCAAGGGACGCATTTAAAATGTGCAAGACTCCTGCCATAGAGGAGTACATTTTGAGACCACTGAAATGGTGCATAAAAACAAAAATTCTTAGTTCTTATGTGCCTCACATTTCAACCAAACTTTTGAAAAACTGGAAAAATGCTGACGCTCCGAGTTCTGTTAAATGAAGGCTAAAAACCCATTTGTTTAGAGCTGCCTTTGATTACAACTAGAACGTCAACGTGTGATGTGTTTTTCAAGCCGTCATTGTTTTTCCTTACTTTGCTTTATCAAATTTAATTATGGTACATTATTTTTATATATGTAAATGTGTTTGCATAAATAGTTTTTTTTTTACTATCCAAAGGCAGAATACTTATTCCACATTTTGTTGTGCTGTTCCCCTTTATTTTAATTCATCTTAATTGTGTAGTTTCGACGGAAATTAATTAAGAGAGTCCTTTAGGATGGGCTTTGCATTCACAGCACTAGCACTCATTTACAACTGAGAAAAACTGAGTTTCGTTTCATCAGAAATTGAAACTCGAAATGAAAAGCACGGAATATTGAGAATTTGGTAATATTAACACAATATCAACACAAATGAAATAGAATAATGTTATGTAAACATTCTTTAAAGTATGCAAATATTCCAAATTGTAATATCTAATGTAAAAGGTTATAATTTTAGGATGAATAACATATTTTTCTTTTCTTTTTTTGCACAGTTTATGCTGTCTTCTGTAAGGCAATAACACAAGCGTTCAGTGAAAAAAAGGCGCAAACCCAAAAGTCCAATTAAATGCTAACAATCCCTGAAAGAGCAACATTTATGCAGCTGTTTAAATTGTCAAAATGAATTGCAAAATAAGTTTGATTACATCCATTATAGTCCTAACACTTCTGAAATTGCTGCTTCCTTCCATCTTATTCTGCTTGTTTATTTGTCACCTGCACCTGTCTGCTGGGGTCCACCGGATCAACATACTCTCACGTCGCTTTTAGGTGTCTTTCAGAACGCTGAGGTAGCATTAATGCAAATAAGACACTGGGTAGGTAGGTGAAATAGCACATCACTGAAAACTAGTTCTTCTGACATTTTACTTTTAGACTAGTCTGGTAAAAAACCAATCCCTTGTTTGACGCTTTGCTTCATACAGAAGGTCTGCACCCTTGGCTATTAAACAATTGCTTGCAGGAAGCTTGAACTCCATTAAAATTTTAAATGATTGAATCTGATTTTACCCAGCCACTAAAGTTTAGCCATGATGTATATAATGGGACAGCTTTATGAAGCAAAACGGACACTGAGGACTGTAAACTTTCCCAAGGGGCGTAGTGCCACAACATCTTTGACAGAAATAAAACGTCTTTCCATTTCTCTTGCTCCGACTTTAACTGCTCAAAATATTAAAATGTGTCCAAAACTTACTGAATCTGAACATTGAAGAGAGATGACCAGAGCGGAAGGCAATGACGAGTCTACCTGTGATCTTTCAAAAGTAACTAGTAGTTTGTCAAATTGTATCGTAATCAGTGAAATTGAATCTTTTTTTTTTTTTTCATCTGTCATGTGTGCAATAATGTAACACTCTGGCATGTAAATAGGAAAGAAAAGCATAACATTTTCCCCCACAGTGTAGCTTTGTGAAACATGTCTGACTTTATGCTGACATTCTTGACATTTATCTGTACCTAGAAATGTTAAATAAAGCTTAAGCTTCCAAATGTCACTGAAGCTCAACTGCAACATGATTTTTTTTTTCTTTTCTTTTTGTATCAGTGGGACTCTGGCATTTAATTTATTATTGGGTTTTAAAGTATCAGGTAGCATCCAAAATGCTAAGCAAAACTGAGATAAACTTTTTTTTTTTTTTTTTTTTTTTAGCATCAGGCTGATCTCTTTGGAGAAGCCTCAAATGTAATTTCCTATTTCCCACCTCTTTGGCCAGACACCAATTCTGACATCAAAGACATCTCTCTTGGGCTCAACAGGACTGGTAGGAGGATAATAGTGGAAAAGCAACATCACACAGAGGGGGAAGATGAAGCAGCTGTGCTCTTAGATGAGAAAAAACAAAACAAAAACATTTTGCAGTGACAATTATTTTTTTGTACAAAAGTGAAACTAGACCCAACCTTACCCAAGCAAACAAACAAACAACAAAAAAAAAAACCAAAACAATAATTAGAACGAAACAGTCACACCCATATGGTGAAATGTGAGTGATGGTCTGTAGGTTGAGCATGCAGGGGTTAAATGTGTACCAATTATATGCTGATGAACACTCAAAAGAGGGCAATCAGCTGCATGTACAAGGAAAGCAACAATCAGCACTGATGAACAATGATGATGGCTTTATGCTGATTGAGAGGTCACACTGGATCTGAGGAAGCGAGGTTGAACAGATTGGTGCCCCTCCACTGCAACTGGTCACACGTTTTAAAAACACTACTCAGATGCAATTATGAAGGACTCGTGCATTTTGGATGTCGTCAAGAGGTCCACCAATTATTGTACCATGGTCTCTCTCTTTTAAACGCCAAAGATTCCTCACTATCAGAGGTTAATGGACAGCTAAGGGTGACGATGGATTGATACGTTTTGAGGCACACCAAAAATGTATCGCTTTGAGTCATTTTGCCGTAGATGTTGAGCTCTTGATAAAATTGAACTTGTCGGGTCTCTTTCTGGTTGTCCAAATACACTTTTTCACATGAACAGTAACGAGAGCCTGCTAGGTCTGTAGGTTTCACAATGATCACTGATTATTTTTGAGACTTAATTGTATATTGTCCAGCCCGCTTTTAGGGAAACTTACTTAGACTGCTAGATCCGGGATTTGGATGTCCTCCACTCGTAGACTATTTTCCTTTAGAGTAATCACTGATTTTGAATTCTTTTGAGACCTCCTTAAATCCCTTATTGGACACATAAACTTCTTCAATATCGCCAAGGTGTACACACACATGCAGCAGTAAGGAGAACAACAAACAACAACAAACTTATTTCAGAAGGTAGTTTTGATCATAACTACCTAAAAAGACAAGTTTATATCAGACAGTCCCAATGTGCTCCTCACCATTTTCTTTCGTCTTACTTTAAATAATTGTTTTAAATACTTTTACTTCAGGCCATGTTGTTTGTATTGTTTGCATTTTTCAGTATTAGTGAAATTCATTGCACTTACTGTATATCCAAATATGCTGAAAAAACAGAGGCTTTGCTGGAGTGTTATCACAGTTTCACATGACGCTAACGCTAACATTACTCCAAATCTGTTTCAGATGCATTAACCACTTCCTTTGGATTAATTGAAAATTTCAGATTGCATCAGCAACAAGAATCACCTGACCATCTTAGTGAGGACTAATCATCCTGATGAGATTCATGTAAATTCAATGTTGTTTCTTTGTTGCCGTTTTCGAGTCTGTTTTTGCATAAAGCATAAAATGGCTTTGTGCACATTGGAGACTGGCGGCTTAACCTTGTCAGTGTTTCCAGGTGAGGTTTCGGTCTATTATTAGTAATTTGGTTTCATTATCATCTAAAGTAGGGCCCCTTCAGGCATTCAAAAGCCTGTGCCAGAAAATAAATCCTACCCTATAGTCTTGGCGTGACCTTTGGCAGACTAAACCACTGTTGGAGTTAAAAGCAGAATGTCTCGCAAGCTGAGAGAGACAGAGGTGGAAACTGCATGAGCAGAGATGCAACATGGTTCAGCAAGAGGCAGTAAGAAAAAGAAAATCTTTAGGCTTCCCTGAGACAAACTTATGAAAAAATGACTTTTATTCAGTTAATTACTGTAACTGGAGTGTTGGAATTAGGTTAACTTTTAATTAGAACAGTCATTATTCTGTTCTCCAAGGTATTCACTATTTATTTAATCCAGAGCTGTAAATTAGTGATCATGCTGTTTATGTCTTTATCAGTTTGTCCATTTGTTTTTTTTTATTTCATCGGCATTAATTAAATTTGTGCTCATTAATAATTTGATTACTTTGACTAATATGTTTTACTGATTCATCTAATCATTATCCGTAGTGTTAAATATCAAGATAAGAATTTTAAATAAAAATTAAAACTTCAGTAGTATGCATAAATCTCCTTTTTTTTCAGTATTATTGGAAAAAATAGACTACCATAATTTAGATTATTTTTGTGTTTGATGTATAAACATTAATATGATTTCATGTAGGTTAATATTGCTGCTCTAGAAACAAGTTATTGCTTTTACTTATAACATTAATTTTCTATAATATGTCACCATTTCTCGGCTTCTATTTAATAATCAACGTTTACATAAAGGTATGATGTCTGTCCCTTAGAGGAGTCCTTTTTCACAAGACAGGGCAACTGAAATCAAGTGTTTTGTGAATTTGATATGAGCAAAAATGAAGTTAGACATTTCCACTCAGTAAAAATATATTCAGAGGGAGATGGTGATTTATACTATAGTTCAGTTCTGGCTGAAACTGCATGCCAACCTAAAAGGACCTGAAGTTCTGATTGAGTGTGGATGGTGCAGACATACCACCAGATTACATGGAAGGCATCATAAAAGTATTTTAAAAGAATAAAAAGAGCCTTGAAATTTGAATTGAGATGCACATGTTTGAAGGAATATATTTATCTGGTGAGCTACTTTAAAAGCCTTAAAACCAAGAGAGAAGAAAATGACTTGCTTGTGCAAGTGAAGTATACTTTATTTTTTGTGGCGGTATCAACATCTGTTTTTATTTTTGTACATATTTAAGGATAAACTGACCGTCTGGACATGTTCAGTTAAACCCCACCTGGTCAAAAAGTTATTAACAGAGTTCTGAATAATTCTGTAAGGGAGTGCAGTGGAAACGTCTCATAATGTCTTTCCCAGTGTAGTTGAATAGACTTGCGTCTCTACGCCAGTGAGAGGAAAAAGAACATAGCGTAATATGAAATACAATTGCTGGAATTTAAGCCATTCCTGCCTGATATCCAAAATAAACCCTCGGTTCCCTGGAGCTGGCTTGTTTATGGTCCAATAAGATGCAGATTTGTTCTAAAGGGATTAAGTTTCCAGCACAAGAACATAAACATATTTCCTTCCTTATTTTTCCACTATTCATCTCTGATATAAAGGCTTAAAATTACATTAGAGAGGAGAACCATTAATAATTTCCCACTTCTTTTTTTCCTGGGTTTTGCTAGATCTACTTTTATCTAAAGGCCAATTTAATCGGAAGAGGGAAAACTGCTTTTATCCCCCGGCACCCCTCCTTTCTCTGTGCCTCTTTTTTTTTGTTTTTTATTTTTTTCCTTTCGCTGCTGTCATTACACAATGACGCTTTGTTCTGTTAGTACAAGGCACACAGAGAATAGGACTAGGAGTTTCTGAGTCAGCCGCAGAGACAGAGTCTTCCCGATGCGACATCAAATTAATAAAACAAATGTGGTTTGCAGCGATAGAGCACTTTAAAGGAGGTTAGAGGACAGAAGCAAAATCTCTTACTTCAACTGCCATATTCCATTGTCATTTTTTTTATACATTTTTCTCCGTATTTTTCTTTAGAGTACGCATGCTTTTATGTGTCTGTGTGAGCATGTAGCTTTGGGAGAATATGTTTGAGTGCCTTAACTCCACTTAGTTTACATCTTCCACATCTATCTCTGTGGGACGGTGGCCTGGCTGGCCTTTTCTGTGTTATGGAGATGACTGCATACCAGCAGCAGCTGCCTGCTTTGGCATGTGGAACAGTGTTGGCACACATATGGCCAAGGCACAAACACCCACATTTTCCATTTCTGTAGCTTGCTGAGTGTGCACCGTGACTATATAAAACATTAAGCATATTATTCTCTTGGAGAAAATTGCTGCAATTAAAAAGGATTTTGTGAATTTTCAACGTCTTATTTGCTGATGTGCTTATCGTGGCCTCATTCATGCTCACACACTCTCACTGACCTTTGAAGCTTTCTCATTAAAGAGCTACATCATCCCGTATACATCCACGACCCGGGAGACAGCCGAATGTTAAAAACCTCATCCCTCCAAGTCCGCGACCACACGGCAGCAATCAGCCCCCTGCCTCCCTCACATCTATAATACCTGATCAGCAGTGAGTGGACGCCATACAGCACACACAATTACACAGTATGAAACATGGCATGATATGACTTTACACCCATACTCCCCCTCATAGCTTACCCCACCGCCTCCTCTGGATTTCGTGGATTTTTTTTCTTTTTTTTTCTTTTTTCAAATCTAAATTTGTCCTGAGGCACTGTTCTTTTTTCTTTTCTTTTTTTTTCCTCAGCCTGCTTGTGTGGAAGCAGACACCTCCGCTCACAGCAGGAAGCCACCCTAACACTAAAATGGCTCTTGCTCCTTCCTAATGGAAGTTGAAAACCGATGACGCTCCTTTCCTCCCCCCCACGGACAAACGTGTTCCTCAAAAAGAAAAAGAGACAAAGCTAATTAGCGCAGTTTGCTGTAATTTAGAGTTCCTTTGAAATACTTTGGAGCCAGAAGGCCCATGTATGAAAGCTGCACTGTCAGGGCCACATCTAAACAATATGAGAGACGGTTTAAGATTGTTTGGAGTGAGGTCCGGTTGACTCAGGCCTTTTTGATGTTGGTCCTGTTGGTTGAAAAATATGCAGCAATCAAGATTAACAAATGTTCCTTTGAATAGCATTAATTAGAGAGTAACGTGATGAACTTCAAGTTTTCAAAAAGATCTAAATTGCATGCACCTGTTGCGGTGATGAATAAATAAAAGTACAAGTTGTTAATTTCTTGATCTTCTGTTAGATTAAATTCAAATACCTCAATCAAATAACCTATATTTGTTTTTGAGGAAATTAGTGGTGCACACAAACAGCCTAATCTCTAGTAATAAGCTCTCATCCGCATCTCAGCATCTTCATTTTGTATATAAGGTGGCCTCAGAAGCTCAACCTCAACCCCAAGACAACTGTCTTAGGGTTAATCATTTAAATAGCAAATGGAGGCTGGAAGCAGTGAGCCACCAATGACGATATTACATGCACAGAGAGCAAAGTACAAAACACAAAGCGTCTTTGGAGTTACAGCCTAACACTGAAAATAAAATAGTTTCTGCTTAGTGTGCAACAACATTTTTGGACTGCTTTACTTTTATATCAGTTACTCTGAATGGAAATACTTGACAAGTTCTATTCTCCGCACGTTTCACAGACGAAGATTATTCCTTTTTAAAGAAATAGGTGTTCGCTGGCAAATGAAACTTTTCCTCCCCTTGTTAAATGTACACATGGAATCACTTTGTCTTTATTCATATTCCCTGTCTACCTTGCAGCCATTACTGAGGCGCATTAGCATAAGAAGCAGTTAGTAGGCAGTGCCAGTGCGTTGGTCTGTGTGCACACACTGTATATGTGAGGAAGCGCTGTCATTCGCGTCCAACAAAGAGCTTCCCGTTTCTCCACTTCATATTGATCCGTTAATTATGTCGCCAAGGCGTGAACGTGAATCGGTGCTGTGCGGCGGCAACAGATGTACGCAAGGTTTAAATAAATTACACAAAGAGAAAAAAGAAAAACAGGGTCCCCAGTGAAACAAGACAAAAAGTTAAAGTAATTTATTATTATTATTATTTACAATGTTGGATTCGGCAAACACTGTGATAACGGAAAGTGTTATCATTAACACATATATAACTTTGCACTAGGATAGAATTTTTTTTTTTTTTTTAATTATAGCTGGAAAAGTATATAATTTACCTTCAGACTTTATCACCAGAGTCTATAGGTTATAAGTTATATTTTACTGGCAAACATGCATTCAGTTAAAGCAATATTAATAAGGAATATTATGCATGCGCGAAAAATAAAAATACCACACATGTACATATCCCTACAATATATTGTACTTTGGATTATTCATAAACATCCAGTGACCTTTTGACGTTTTTGATTCGTGGGATAAATTGGACAGCTATGAATCAGCAGCCAACAGCTTTGCCAAAATATTTACATTTCTGGAAGGTTTTTCACATTCAAAACCACAACCATAAATGTAGTTTTTTTTTCAAATTCCTACCATATGCCAGTATGTAGTGGTTATTGCATAGCAGAAGTGGGAGGAAGACAATATTCAGTTTTCAAATATTTATACAAATGGAAATCTGCAACTTGTGTGCTTTTTTATTTAATCTCTCCCTGGAGACTCAAGTCTTTGACAGTAATGTTTAATCCTCCAGCAGTCTTGGCGTGACGCTCAGGACTGAGCACAGCAGATGTAATGGTCAGAGACCGGGGGAAGCAATGTGGGGTGTCCTGTCAGCATGTCAGCCCCGAAATCACACACAAAAAAAAAAAAAACTCTAAAAGCGCACGCAGGGTCAGTGCCACCCTGCCGGGACCACACGTAAAAAGCTTGAGGAGTCCAATGGACCCTGACTCTCACAACTCCAGGAGGGTTAAGTTCATAATGACAAGCTGGAATGTGAACTTTGACTCCAGCCTCTTTGGTTGCCTCTGACTTGTTTCTTTTGAGAATATGTTAGTAATAACTTGGTATTTCTGAGTACAATATTTTGCCCCAACTAACATTCTCACTTAAAAAAAATATATATATTCCAAACTTTCAACACGAGTATCACACCCTACACTATACAAATCAAATTTTGTTAAAAAATTCCTTTGTCTGTTAAACATGTAGTAAACTAAATCAACTTGTCTTCTATTACACCACCCACTTTTGTATAAGTTTAAAAGTTGTGTATTGTGTCCCCAGCTTTAGATCGCTGGCGGCAGTTGTTGGGATGGTTTACTTCTTGTTTTCAACAATTCCATTTTCATACTGCAATTGTTCAATCGGTGGATTCACTGTGGACCTTCGGTGAGCTTAGGTGACTCACAAGTTCAGCCAGACGTCTGATGACTGTTAGTTGGCACTGGATTTCTCTACCAATGTCAGAATAAAAAGAAATGAAGACACATGAATGTCACCCTTTTAAGATATTTATTTTGTAAAATGTTTTTCTTTTTCACTTCACATGTAGGTACTACTATGTACTGATCTTTTTTTTAACCTTCCAAAATGCATTATGGTTTTTCATTCACAATTCATAAATACTTTGCAAGGCAATTTATTTGTGATCACAGGTTGGAAACCTGCGTAACATGCTATGCGCTACATTTTGTTTAGATAAGACAGCTCAGATATCCACTTATATTATTTGGTGTAGAGGAGACCAGATGAAACCATTTTCTGTTGTTTTTTTTGTTTTTTTTTCTACACACAATTAGCTGTAATTTCACTGAAAAATGATAATAGCAGTTATATTATGAGTAAATGTTCAGAAAGGACAAGAGAGCCAGATTGTTAAATGTATCCAAGTCTATAGATTTCTCAGTGTGCTTTTTGTTTTTCCTCGCACTCTCTAAGGCTTTATTCCACACAGAATCCACTTTACCCCTGTCAGAATAGGAATGTGACATTTAGGTTAAAGAGACGACTAAGAGATGACAAGCCAGCACAACAACAGCTTTTCAATTACTGAGAAAGTGTAGATTCCATGACTGCAGAGGAGTGACCCTCTCACACTTCCATCAAGGATGGTGCTGCAGGACCTTGTCTGTGATAATTAGAGGCTGCAAAAACATCACCCACCAATTACAGTGCAATACTTTGATTAGTTTGTCACCACTTGCAGGAGCCACTGTTTCTTTGTGTATGCGCTATGACAAGGGGAAATTTTAAAGAAGATTCATCATAGTTTACCCAACAGGGGAAAGAAGCAAAGCAAATACAACTTTTTTTTTTTTTTTTTTTTTTTTTTTTTTTTTTTTTTTTTTTTAGATTTATTTTGTTAAATTAAATAAAAAGGATATATTTTATAAAGAAAATTTTGTTTTAAATATACAAAAAATGTCAGCTTTGGTCATGTTTAGTGTTTCCTCTGATTACGAAATATGTTCTTTATACCCTCAAGGATTAAGCTGCTTTTGCCATCACTGGTGGACTAAGATATTCTTAATTATACTTCACAGTCTCCTGTTATGGTGTTATAGTTTTTGTGTTAGTTTTATTTGTGTGGGTCTTTATTTGGTTTTGTTTGGGATTTATATTGATTTAAAAAGTCTGGATTATGTCATTTCATTGCTTTTCGTATATATTCACACTTACAGATTTTCCCTTTTCAAGTTCTTGTTTTCTATATAAAGCCTTCATATTTTGGTGCTTTAAAGCTTTATTCTGTTTTGAGATACTTTTTTTTTATTATTATTTTCACAAAAGATATGTCTTCACAATTTGAAGACATAATCTTGTTCAAAGTCTCTGTAAGAACAAATGGGTATTTAAAACAGTTCATATTCCAATTCACCTTGGCAAAACACTAATCTCTGAAGAAAAACAGCAGAAGATCTTGATGCTACAAACATTAATCTGGTGGTACATCTGGTGGTGCACAATGCTGGTCCTGTGACAAACAAGGTTTCTGGAATTATGGCCCAAATGTTTACAGTATTTTAATCTCCCCTAAGAAATTCTTCGACAAGGTTTTGAATTTATATAGATATAGCTGGAGGGTTGTTTTTGTGGAAATTGTGTATAAGTTAAAGCATTGTTAAATTGTATGCATAACTATGCCACCAAAGTTATGCATTTTTTTTTACAGGTTTGCATTAAACAGATTTGTTTTTCAAAGAAATGGGTAGGAACTAGTTATTTTTAATTGATTAACCAAGGAGTAGTACTTTTACTGGGAAGTGAGACTCACACACATTTAGTTTGTTAAAGTAAGATTTATCTACACAAACTTAATTCTAATTTAATTTTCTATCTTTTGAGAATGCTGTACCATGTAGAAGTCAGTTACTCCAAGCTCACTTAACACGTCTGATGCATTTTTTTGTTTTATTCGCCTTTCTTTTACATATATTTTGCATGTATTGTGATGGATGACCTTGGTCTTTACCCATTTACAGGTGTTTCAACACTTTGAGCTTAATCAGCAGATAAAATTAAATCTTTCTTCTTTAATGACTTGAATACAAGTCATTAAAGAAGATGCAGTCATAGCTGTTAAAGGACTGCATCATGATGATGTTTGGGGACAGGGAAATGGAGCGACTTTGTTCCTTTGGGGTGTTTAACACACACAGACACTCCAGTTTCTACACACAATCAAACACAAACAGTGTTCACATACATCACTAGAGAAGACTCAGGGGTCCAGGACTCAGCCTTGAGAGGGAAAGCATAAATGCTGGTTATTGGGCCAAAGAAGCAGATGACAACAACATCCATCTAAAACGGTTGTTTTCCTTTGTGTCAGCCTTCCATCTTCCTTCCTCCCATGAATTCTTACTCCTGTCTTGCTCTCGGTTGTTCACTTTGTCAGCGTTTCAAGGTATCTATTTGGGTATTGTTTCGCTCCCTGGATCTCGACAGACTTTCTCTGGCACATCCGATTTTTTCCCAGATGGTGGTGGATCGGTGAGACGTCCAAGTACTCACACCGCATATGGAACCCCTTTGTCAGGGATAAAGGTTAGTGATATCCCCCGTTCCTGGCTTGCTGAAGCAAAGCCAAAGCCCTGTTCCGGTCCCGGTGAAAGAAGCATTCCTCTCAGTCAGTATCCATGAAGCTGACAGCAGGGCAACTGGGCTGTTGCATGCAAATAGACAGACATGGACATTCCACCATGTATATCATCGCCACGAAAAAGTTCAGGCAAATCAGAAGAAACACATTTGTCACATATGAACTGCTACCACAACAGAAAACCTAGTTTAACGCAGACTTTATATTCATATTCAGTTAGTAGACATTGTCTCCCATCGTCCTCCATCACAGTGACACGAATAAGAAAGATGTTGATGCTGTTCTATTTGCTGCAGTTCTTTAATAGCGATCTCAGGATTTTTAACCGCCATTGTCTCACCGGCTTACTATACACCGTAGCAAGATAAATTAGGACAATTAATTTTGTGTTCGATTCCAGCTACCTCCTGCAACATACCGATGTGTCCCTGGGCAACGGACTTACCCCAGGTTGCCCACTGATCTGCTTTCGATCCGTATTTGAATGTGTGTGACTCAGTGAATGTGGATCTAATGTGAAGTGCTTTGAGTGGATGGTATAACTGGGAAAGTGCTATATAAATTCAGCTCATTTACCATTCAGCACTCAATGAGCCAAGCAGCCTGTGACTAAGTTAAATGAGTATCTGTGAAATTTTATGTTTATGTCCCAGGAAGAAGGATGTTGGGCATTACCAATAAGAAGTTCCGAAAAGCCATTTTCATAAGGATACATAAAGATATAAAAAATAAGTTAGATGCAAAATTTTAAAAGGGTGATTTGGAGGTACCAAAGAGTCTTTACCTGGTAATCTTCTAAAAACATGTGTGTTTTTTATTTCTATCTAAATGAATGTCCTCAAATTAAAGCGTGACCTTTTTAAAATTTTAAGTGTGAGATTATGCTACGGCTGTAAATGACACTCTTTTTTTCATTTTTTAAACCCAGGATGGATGGTAATCCACAGCTGTGTGACAGATTGGAATAAGGTGGCGGTGGAAGCGAACGCATCAGACAGCGATGGGATTGTGGAGGCACGTTCATAAAGTTTTATCGGGACGTAAAATCTGCTGATTGTTTATTAGAGAGAGAGAGAAACGCAGAGAGAGAGAAAGAGAGAGAGAGAAAGTCAAAATTGCCTGATGTTTAAGGCAGTTATTAATTGCTGCATGCTTTGTTGCCGCCATGGGTGTAATGATCAAGCCCGGATTGTTTTAATCAGGCTTGACATGATCTGATGAGCTCTGAAAGGTTGATGTTACACCCTGATGAATTTCTATGGGAATTAACACTTGACTGAGTATCCTGCTACATTTAGAAGTGGGGGAAAAAGAAACAGAGGGAAGTAAGATACAGGCAAAACTTGGAAAGTTAATGAGGAGTAGAAGAAGTAGAGTTCATAAAATATTTCATCTTGTTGAAGCGTTGTCTTTCTATGACGAGATATTTTAATGTCATAAATCATTTTTGACTTTTCTTTGTTCAACATTCTTGTGACAAATATTTGTGAAAAACAAAACTGTTAGAGGGGGAATATAAATAAAAGAGTTGCCAAAACCTCTTTGCATAACTCTGCAAAACAAGAAGAAATAACTGATACTTGATTATATCATCTTGTCCACGACCCTTTTCATGGCAGTCTATCGATCCATTATCAGATTTAGTTCAGTACTCTGAAAATTTTTTTTCTTCAGCTCACACCAGTTACTTGTTTTGGACATATCCCCCATGACGTTGAAAATCCAGAAGGTTTAAGGTCAAAACTCACCAGTATTTTAAGCTGTTTGTTATTCAATTTGCCTAATCAAAAACCCCAATTCCATCTCCCAAAAAAGCATTTCTCATAATTCTGCCACAAACATGTTTCATTGTGTTTGATTTATTTTTTTTTTTTATAAAGTATAAAGGACATATTTTATTGACAGAGGAAACACCAAACATGACCAAAGTTGAAATTATTTGGCGTTTGAAACCCAAAAATGCATGCGTTGGCATCGCACCATAGCACATTCTCAGGATTATGGGAGATATGATGGAAAGATATTTTCCATAGATAGAGAAATAATAGAAATATCCAATATAACATCCAATAGTGATGCTCCTTTTTTTCCATGGTTCATAAAACAATTCTATAATTTTTTTATTTTCTTCAATTTACAAGTTTGGAATAAGTACTATGCTGAACTTTTGTCCTTTCTTCTGCTTTTCTCCTCACTGATGCCTTTATTGAGTTGGATCTTGGGCCTTTGTAATGTCTCTGAAAACTATGCTAGGAGCAAATACATTTCAAATGTGCGCAGATTTCGTTTGAATCCACAGTAAATGAAGCATTTTCAACATGGTTAAAGGCCAGGTTAATACTTTCTCTCTCTCCTACTCACAGACAGACATGCTCGTATAGACACACAACAAGTGAGTGAGCAGCAGGGCTGTGGAGTGTAAGCAGGTGTCCTATGGGAGCTAGTGTACCATTAGCAGATCATTTCCCTCTCTGCTCCAGCAGGCGCTCCTCTATCATACCTCCTCTGTCAGCACTGCCTCAGAGGATTACTGGGAAAGAAAAGGAAAAGCAGAAAGACTGAGCTGGGGAAGGAAAGCAGAGTGTGAAATTGAAACTTGCATAGCCCCTGTGTGCCCTCAAAACAGTGATTATTACTTGGTAGACATTTTTTTCTCCCCTCATCCATACACCTTCTGGGAGGAAAAAAAAAACAAGCAGAATATTATGTATATTTGAGAAACGAGTGTCCATCTTTACCACACTTTTATTTCCCGTTTTTTTTTTAACCAGAGGCTGCGATAAAACCAGAAATGCTCAACTAAACACACCGTGCAGCTGCTGCCCAGAGTTGCACCTAACTTCACATTCTTCTTTCCGCCTACACAACATCCACTGCTAAAACATATTTCAGCAGATTGTTGTTTTGACGTGGCGGGTCAATCTGCAAGACCTCCCCTGATCCCTGACCCTCTGTCGCTCATGAGAGCTACTTTAGCTGGGGGCCAAAGTGGTGGCCTGGCTGGCAATAAGCCTACTGTCATCACAGATAAGAATGCCTCTCCAGTGCTAAAGCCCAGGGACTGAGAGAGGAGAGAGGAGAGGTTGCAGAGATGGAAGGTCAAATAGAAATGGGCGGGCAGAAAAGGGTGCAAAGGCTGAGAGCGTGATAATATAATGGAGGAGGCAGACAGAGGGATGAAAGGAGTTATGGGGAAGCACATGTTTTTGATGGCTTAAATCTGCTGGACTTTACAAACATGTACAAGTTTCAAGTCTGTATAACGTAACAGCAGGCTGCACATCGTAAAATCAAGATATCTTTGGGATCAGATTACCAAGGTCCAAACTCCACACCGTGTAGGGCCATTGTAAGCCCAACGTTCTCCTTTTTATATCGACATGAGCCGTGTTGATGTCCTATTTAAAGGCTTCTTCACCACAGATACAGTACTTAATAAAGTTGTTGAACTGCTGCATTTTGTCAACTAAGACATTTAAAATATATTTCTGATTTTCTGTGGTAGGGCAATGATAAGCTTTGTAAGTTGTAGTGTGGAAGAAAAATGTTGCATGAATGTTAAAGTCTTAAAATCGATACAGCTCAAGTCAGACATATTGAGAGCAGATCATCTGCAAACAACGGTTTAAAGTCCTGCAGCAGACTTTTAGTTGGATTCCCCTGTCAGAACTAAGGCAGTGCCAACTTGGTACCATAAAGGTGAACCTAATAAAGTGGCTGGTGAATGATGTAAATGCATTTAGTGAAAAACATTGAAAAACTTGATATTGCTTTGTTGCTGAAATGCACTTTCCAAAATTCTTGATGATTAGGAGATAAGCAAAAGACATAGTGTGGGCTGAATAAAGTCTACAGTACCGCTGCAGTGTTCTCTTATGTTTTTGAGTCTGACAGCAAAAGTATTTGTTGCCAACACTGTGATAAATAGAGCTTGGCATACCTTTTAAGGGCAACTCGATGTGTGGAATAAAAACATCCTAAGCCAACTTCACACAGTCTATTCTGCAAGCATCAAGATAAGACACTGCTGAATCCCAATACTAAAAAGCACCAACCCAACAATGTTTCCTCCCTGACTATCCAGACTCCCCCCGTCCGTCATCTGCACTTGGACAATGTCCGTTTTGACCAAGTGTTACGACTTTTGTATCAATTGAAATGTCATTCCGACATGTTGGCAATGTTTCAAGGTTCTGTGGAATCAACAGTACTATCCCAAAATCTGGAGTTTTGTAACCTGAGGTTTCGTTTACTAGGAGTTACTTTTTTACACATAGGAATCACAAAATAAATGCGTAGCGAGAGACTTTTTGTCTTCATTCTCTTAACACATAAAACAGAGCTGAGACAAATGTCTTTTTGAGAACAAGTGATTTCGTTAAATGCAACAACTTGTCTTCAGTTCTCACCCTGTGACAAAGCCCTCTCTGTCAGAACATCAATGACATGTTGACTTAATGATTTCTTGGTTGCCAAACAACGTCTCTGTCAGGAACGGCTATTGATGAACCAATTTGAGATGAAGGTAAAAAAATGATAGATGCAATTGCTGTTGTGCATGGTCACTAAACTGAATCAGCAAAGCTAGAAGGATCTGTCTTAATCCAGTCATTTAGCTGCCCATCAATTAGCCTCTGGCAAGACTTTCAAGGTAGTTTGAGAAAGTAAGCTATAAAAAGTTTGTCATCAGAAGATGCTGAAAGAATTAAACTACACGTCATCCACAAAAAGGAACATGCATGAGTAAAAATTTCTCATAACATAGTTTGTTTTAGAGAACACGTGATGCGCCACGGGAAAACTAAGAACAACGGAAAGGCGAAAAAGAATAAAAAACACAAGTTTCCGAGAAAATTATGATTTCTTTAGGGTGAAATATATTAAAGTTACAAAGAAACCACCACATGCTTTAAATAGCACTTTCCGACTTTGTGTTTGAATTCAGCCTGTTTATGGTGTAAATCTGAGCTGTCTGGGGTGTGGAAGAAACTGAGTGCGGATTAACATACTGGGCTTCAGTTGCTATTCACATGTTTTTGTTATTGGTTTTTGGCCAACAAGATGAAAGTTTAGAAAAGATACAGGGGAACTTAATATCATCGCCACATCACTCTGACCCATGTCAATAGATGGCCTGTTAAAAACAGACCTCAGGTCTGTTCACAGTCCACACCAAATACTCACCTATGTGTTGCCCAGAGTCTGCACAGTAAACTTTTGCTCTCAGGGTAAATTCTACGATAAAAGACAAGAAAATTCCTTCCACACAGATGGATTCTTTAGTAACATGCCACTGCCATGCAGATCTGTGCAGCACAGGGCTATAAGACTGTGACCATATGAGTGAGCGCCACGCTGACCAACCGCGTCTACGAGTTGTAACATTTGTAACCCAGAAAATAGTTGTTTACATCAGACTTTCTTCAGGCTGGAAGAAAACTGTCTGACATATTCTATTTGTTATTATCTCCCAGGGGAAGCAGCTTAATACAGAGTTAAAGAAGTTTAAAAGTGCCCCGGACAAAAACTGGGCTCTACAAATAACTGTAGCTCTACATGTTTTAACTGAAGACCTGGGGTTAATTGTTCATTTCTGTAGAATAATTAATCTATTTTTTCCTAATGTGAAGTGAGTATCTGAATCTATAACAGTTAATTGGGCTTGTAGCTGGACAAGTATTATAAATCTGTAGTTAATTTATTAACATGTTTATTTATAATTAGATGACAAAATAACTGTATTTTACCAAACATATTGTCAAATGTGTAAAATGCAAAGCTTTAATGAAGTACTTAGCTGCTAGTTTGTCATAACGTGCTAAATCTTAGATGTACAACTAATAAAGGGAGGCTGCGCTTTGCTACACTATGACAACCCCCCAAAGGGTCAGGAAAAAGTTAAGAAAAGAATAGCGAGGGAGAGCTCAGCTATGCTAGCTTGACTTTGACAACCTTGACATGTAAATGTGCTGTGGAATTCTGCGCGTTGCGGTTTAAATTAGCTAATCAACCACAGCTGTGTTCTTAATTAGCTAATAGCAGCGGTAGCTAATCTACCACAGTGATCACTTAATAATCACAAAATAAACATCAAGCCAAAAAACATAAAGCCGTAACGGACTGAATGTTCTGTTCTTTGTGTGGGAAAATTATTATTATTACCATTACTATTATTAAAAAACAACAATAACACTAATACATTATATTACTGTCACTAATAATAATCATTGTAATTATTATTAATAAGTATTATGAAAATTATAATTAATATAAGAAGGGACAGAACAAACCGGACTTCTGGAGGACACTAAGGTCCTTCAAGGTTTGCACCAAGATGCTGCAGTTCTTCTATAAGTCTGTTGTTGAGCGTCATCTGCTGGGGCAGCAGCATCAGCAGCATCAACAGCCTGATAAGGTTGGTTCTGTTCTGGGGACGATTGTGGAACCTCTGGTGATGTTCATGCAGAATTCATGCAGATTCTATGAAGAATCGTTATTCTTCATAGGATCAAGAAAATTAGGGACAATCCAGACCATCTTCTTCATCAAACTGTCTTGGCAGGGAAGAGCATCCGTGTTCAGTCAGAGGCTTCATGTTCAGTGTGGAACAGACTGCTTCAGGAGATCTCTCCTACCGACAGTCATCTTCAATGGCTCTTTGAAGAATCTTGATGAGCTCGCGACATTTAATTTCCCTTTGGGATCAATAAAGTATTTCTGAAACTGAACTGAAACAGGAAATGTAATTACACCTAGTAAATACGTTTCACCAGTTGTACTTAAATTTGAAGCCAAGTGCTCAATGCTTGGCTTGATGTCCCCAACAAATAAAGAAGCCCACAGACAAAATATAGAAAAAAGAAAAACCTGAAAATACCCCCAAAGTAAATAAGATCCTATGGAAAGAACAAGGAACACAAACCTAACAAACCTGAAAATATAAACAAAAGTGGTTCAAATATATTAAAATTTGTTTTGGAGAGAAGATACAATTTCTGTCTCCTCAGTGATAATCCTTGTGGTTTCTGAGAGAACATTCTCTACTGCAGAGCAAACCTCCCCAGCCGGAGAAGTTGCTCGTTTGGAAGATTGGAGAAATTGTTCCAAAGGACAATAGTCTGGACAGCGTTCTCTTCATGGCTACTGTTTTCTAGTGCCGTCTTTTTCAAAGCAAAAGTTGAGCTTTCAGACTCAACTGCTGGGGAAGTTTCCTTCCCAGCCGGTGATGGGTCACAAATATTGTTCTCAGAGAAGCAAACTTCCCCAGTCGAGGAAGCTTGCTTCCCGACCGGAGAAGGCTCACACAGAACTTCCCCAGCAGGGGACGGTTCAAAAAGAAAAGAATCGAAAAGATCGTATCCAGAAAAAGTGCTCTTGCCCTGAGAGCTACTTCTGTCTGAATCGCTGCCAGGAAATAGTTTATCACAAACCTTCTTCATTCCAGTGGTAACCAAATATCCGACGCCAAAACCCAGGGGAAAACAAAAAAATCACACCAACTAATTCCTCTGACATACCGAAAATCCTTCCAAGACACGGTGTTGAGGTTCGAAGAGCTGCTTGGATATGAACTGATGTTTTGAAATACAAGCATTCATAACCTCAGAGGTTCTGTGATCTTTTTACCTGATGTCACTGAGGTAAGTATGATGAGGTCATAGCCACAATTAGCTCACTGTAGTTCTTGCTTCTGCTCGTTGCTATGGAAACTGTCAGATCAGTTATGCATAACCCAAACTGTTAACCCTTTACAACAGCGTCACTAAATCATTCGAGGCGCCAGTGAGGGACGGGAATATTGAACAGAGCGACAAATAGTATTTCAGAGTTGTTATATATATTTCAAAGGTATGTATGCAAACTATTAACCCTTTACTACAGTCTCTAAATTATTCGGGCCGGAAGTGAGGGACTTCCGTCTTGTGTGTGTATATATAAATTATCTTTTGAAAAATATATATGTTTAAAGTATTCTTGCTTTATATTGTACCTCATTAAATATTCAATGCTGCTGCAAACTAACACCTGTAATACTCATGAAACTAACAATAGGGAAGCTCACCTGTTCTCACCTTTGAATGGTAATGTCCTTCGGACACATTGACCTGATAGCATTTTTTGTTTTTCGTTAGTTTTTTATTTTATATGTATATCTATACATCTTTATGGAATAATGTCAGAAGCTTTCAGGTTAAGGTGGGAATGCCATGTAGGTCCAATTCTGCCAACACTGACCTGACAGACAGGGAGGCTGTCCATCGAGGGGTTGCAGAAATAAAAGCTTCGACCCGGATCACTGAAGCATCCGACACACAAGCCTGAGCTGTTTTGGTCTCTGAGGCAGAAACTGCCTTTCTGTCACCCACTGCATGAACACGCGCATCCACGTGTGCAGATGCTGGACCGCTTAAGATAAACAAGATGATGTCTATGAGGAAAATGAATATGTTGCTTTTAATCGTTTTCATGTTGAAATTAACTTGGTCGGTCGTAGTAAAGTTTTTTTTCGATGCCACTTATCTTGACATTGAAAACCTTGATGCTACTCAAAATATGCCAGTATCTCTCAATTAAGTTGAATAAAACTCACTTATAGTAATGTTTCAATGTTGAATTTCAAACCAAATAATGTCCTTCTGCACCGTTTTCCCCAGAACAGGGAATGAGCTCAACTGAAAAAAAACTATAAAGAAAATAAACTTTTTCAATATTCTCAGTGTTATTTAAATAACTCTTCCCTTCCCCTTTCTACCCTTTTAGACGATAAATTTGATGCTATGAATAAGAACAGACAAGGAACCCATTTCTTGATCCACGAGATAAATTATTGTTCATATTTACCATTCATCTCTTTGGTTCAAAGGAGGTTTTGTTCTAGGAGGTGAATAACATGGCTAGACAATTTAAGAGCAGAGAATAAAAGAACAGTATTCAATTCGGCATATGCTTTCTACCTTCATTTTCAACTTCTCCGGCGGCCTTCAGTTCTCCTAGTTAGACAGTAGCAACTCACACAGGTGGGAACTTTGGATCTCATCCGAGAGGGGAAAAAAAGCTCACGACAAGCTCCTTTAGACTTTCTCATCCATTTCTTTGACATTTTTCCTCCATTTTAGTGAGCCCAATCCCAAATTGTATAGTCTTCTGGACATTGCCTTGCAAAAGTCTGCTTCAGCTTTGCAACAACTCGGGCCAGAAATTGCCCATTCTTCCAAGTAACATTCTTCAAGCTCAGTAAAGTATGATAGAAAAAATGTGATCACAAATCTGTCACAGATTACTAAGTGAATGTAGATTTGATCTTAGACTAAGTTATTCCAGGATATTAATATAATGCAATGCTACTGTGATGTTGGCTGAATGTTTAGTTGTTTTTTCTTCCAACTTGAAGGTGAACAAACAACTTTAGTTTACTGAACTTGCTATTGTTTTTCTTTTCTTTCTCATCTGCTAAAGAAAATAATCCCCACAGCATGATGCAACCAGCACCACGTTCTACTACGGAGATGGTCTGTTTATATTGACGTACAGTTTTAGCATTTTGCATCTTGTGGAGCTTACAACTAATAGATGTCCTGTTGACAAATCCTTCCACGTGAGCTGTGGGACTCTACAGCTCCTTCAGAGTTACCAAGACCACACGACTCCCCGTCTGATTATTACTCGCTTCGCGCTGCCTGTCAGTTCAGTGCTGAGTAATCTACTTTGATTAAAGGGACTTGGTTATACATTTCTGAGCTTCTTTCTATCTTCGGCTGTTTGACGTCTTTGCCCCCCACGGCTGCACTTCACTGTATGTTTCAACCCAGATTTCATCTCTTAGCCACATTGTCTTTCGTTTTATATAATACTGGGAGTTGATAGGAGAACCGCAGGCCGTCTCTTACTCAGATGCCAGGCTTTCTTTTATTTTTGTTTCTACCTCATACATCAATTCACCACGACTTTTCTTCTCTGACCAAAGAAGTATAAAGTAGACAGCGGGAGCCGATGCGTATTATTTTTATTTATTTATTTTTTAAGTAAATTTGCTCTCAGAAAGCCTGGGTCAGGTGCCAGCAATAAGAGGGCCATTGAAATGTTATTTCTTTTCTTTCTTCCCTCTTCCAAGATTCTAACAGTTTTCATTTCTGTCTTGGCCCCAGGGTTATTTGACGTCGCGTCAGCTCTCTTATCCAGATGATCTGTTTGTTGCGAGCTCCTCGGACCGGTTAGCCAGACCGCGACAGTTAAATTCCTTTTGTGTTTCTCGCTTATTGTTTGTGTCAAAAAAATAACCCCACGCAAGAAATCTCAACTCAAGAATAGTCAAACACGATTGTTGTTATTGTGTACCTACCTAGGTGCTTGAGCATTTAGCTGATTTGAACTGGGTGGGTGTACATCTTGCTTAAATGCTTGATTGGCTTTACATTGATCCACAACCTGGTACAGTAGCAATTTGTACAGCTGCCCGATGTTAATGTGCGTCGGTCTCAAACTATTGATTACTTGAATAGGACAGATTTCCCACAAATGTTAAAAATTGCTGGTATATTAATTGATAAGAGTTGTGTTAACTAGATGCACTTCTGTATGTATTTTTGAGGCATCTCAAACACACTGTTTCTTTATGTTACGTCACAAAAGACACCAGACACAATGAATTGTATATTATTTAGCAATAGCTGGTAAAATTTGCATACTGAAAATAAATAAAATACATTGATAAATACAATTAAAAAGGCAAGGTGCCTGCTCACATGTTTAATATTCTACAGTATGTCAAAAAAGATAATCTTTTGAATACAAATGCTTCAAATTTAATTGTTTTTAGTTCACTTGAGTAACTTTTCTCAAAATATCTTCACATTATAATCCAACTGGACATATTGTCTTTAGAACTTAATGAGCATACACATCTCGAATATGAGAGCATTTCAGTGTCGCTTAAAGTGATTACAACAGAAATGCTTTATATTGACAGTAAACATTAAAAGGTTGTCTTTCATGTTGATCGTCAAGGTGTTGAGGCTGCTCATAATAAGGTAAAGGAAGTTGTGTGTGTGCATTTGATTAAACTCTGTTTGATGTAGAGCTCAAGATAGGCACTGTTGTTAATAAGCACCGGCACAACTAATCAAGACTGTGCTCTCTCTACAGTAGCAGCATAAGGTCACTTGTGATTGATTTATATAAGAGGAAGCATCAGTCTGTTTCTTGGCAGTCTTTAAAGCCTAAAAAGCTTCAGCGGCACACAAGGATTTCTACTAAACTTCAAGTGTGCTGCAGTGTGTGAACCTCAGTAATGGTACAGGACAGGGCTATAAAGATTTGATAAAGGCGCCTGCTTCTCTTACTATCTGCCTAAGTGGTTCTACCAAGAGCGAAGGCAAAATCCAGGGGTCTATTTGGGTACGCTCAAAATTCATCGTCTTTAATGGCTGCAGCCCATTGTTGAGTTCTGACATTTAACAAGCAGTTAAATGTTTTGACTGCTTACATTTAAGCAGTCGAAAAATAGCCCGACTGTTATTTGAACATTAAAGTTAAGTGGTGAAGATTGAACCATCTGAAGCGTTAAAGCCTGAGAAACTTTAAACCATTTTCTGTGCCCTTCTTGTAATCAAAGCTCTTATAAATCATTCTGCTTCTACTTACTTCTGTTGTTATAATTGAACACACCTAAAGACACGGATGGCAAAATAAAAGATGGTATGAGATGGGTTGACTGAGGGCAAAAAAGGTTGTTGCAACTTTCTTATTTAGTACAGTTGGGATCCCAGAGACACATAAAAGCCTAATGCCTGGTAAAAAACTGGCCCCTTTGTACGCTTTCGTTCGTAACAGGATCTGGACTCTCGGCTCTATAGAAGAGATTGTTTGCTGGAGGATTTGATTTAAATAGTCAGATGTGATTTTACCCAATTGCTAGCAATTTTCATGACGTATGTTACATGCCAGCTCAATGAAGCTTACCGGAAATCATATGTGCTGTAAGCAACCCTTTGGGAATAGGGAACAAAAGAAATCAAATGTCTTCTACTTTCCTGTTTCTCTGTCTTCAATTCCTCAATATTTGGAAGCATGGTCAACTAGATTACTATTTTAAATCAATGCCAAACGTTTACATGTACTCTTACTGTTAGCTGGTTGGCCTGGTTGAAACTCAGTCAGGGAAATCCACCTCAGTTGGAGAGATCCCAGCCGGAGCACTGAAGGGAGATGGGAATTGAGCAGAACTGTGTTGGAAGGCAAAGGCCAGGCTGGTAACAGCCTAAGATTGCACTGAACAATTTTGACAAATCAATTGCCAGCAAATCTTTGTTCTTAACAAATGGCAGTGCAAATACATCTGTCACAGCACTGCTTTTCAATACCATGGAAAGTATTTTGCCTTTGATAAATAGCACTCAACCATTGACTTTCTACACATTCTAACACTGTAGCATACACAATTTCATCATGAACTAAGCCAGGCTGAAACAAATTGTCTTTTCTACAACATTTTGTGCCAGTAGGACAGGAATAAAATGCATTCCATCTGACACAATACGATAACATTCAGAAAGTGGATATGTGTGAACCAAAAGCTGACCTCAGAATGCATATTTTTAAACATATTTTGCAGTGAAATAATGTATATAAACCCAAACACTTACATTCTATTAACCTTTGTTGAGCCTGAATTCTAATTGTAAAGTTCTCTGAGCTCTAGTACCAAGGATGTTGGGGACTTTTGAAATCTGCTCAGTGAAGTGTAATTGCGGTGCCAACAGCCTGTTTTACGTAGCAGATTGAAGTCTAAATGAAGCTCTGACCTTCAGTTTGTTCTCTCTTCATCAGGCCCTGTTGTTTTCTGGCTTGATTTCTGCAAGGCCCTTTCTCTCCTCTTTATGTTTCTCTTCCCTTTAATTTAATCAAACTGACTGTCTCTTTGTTTCTCATCTTGCACCGCTTGCTTTCGCACTGTCGCTAATAAGATAAGCCCTTACTTTTCCATTAAGGTCCCTTCTTTTTATTTGAAACACAAAATATAATTTAGTGCAGACTTTAAATTTGCCTTTGTAGATTATGCATGCTTCAATAATGTCCCTATATACAAATAGCCTTTTCGGCCCTATTTTAATATGTATAGGAAAATACATTGCATTTCATGATTATGTATGCATACAGTTATCCACAATGGGCAGCAGGACTGCATTAAGCAGTCCTCAAACTAATCTCTCATCTCCAACTTAAAAGTTTGGATTTACAAAGGAGCCACTCTATAACAGACTTTTATGTTGGCTAAACAGGAAAAAAGCTACACGGAAGCCATAAATGTGATAAACTTTCTTATCAGACCTGCCCATGGCAGCCAATTTAGAAGAGTTTTAATATAAAGTGATTTAATCTGAAGCTCATTCTCAACTACATTCAAACACACAATGTGCCTTAATGAGGTTCAATCCGCTTTATCGTACATTTGCAAATACATACTGTGGCGAGTACTTGTGATCCGAAGCCGGTTCCGATGATTTTATGAGTCTGTGATCCAAGCAAACAAATTATTCTAACAAACCTTTTAGAAAGCGTCAGACTTCAGGTGAGGCTGAACGACACAAAACACAGGCTTTGGCAAAGAGGCAAAGTTAAAGACAGAGGAGGGAGGGAGAGAAAGAAAAGAGCTCATTATTACAGCTAATGCTCTTGAGTCACTTATCACGGACTAACAGCACAGGTGCAGCCAAGCCATTATAAACAGTTGCAAAGTGTGTTTGGATAATGAACTGGCCCCTGAAGACCTTCTTTACTTTCAAGAGATGGAGGAAACACCTGCATAGGCAGTCACAAACAAGGAGGAACAATGCAAGGACGACAAAATGTTAGTGGAGGAATTCCTGATTAAACTGTTTGGGCAAATAGTAGGAAATTAGTATTGAATTTGTTCCTATCAAATTAAACAAAGACAGTTGGAATTTGAGAACAACTGACCAACTCATAACTTCCACCTAACACCTAACTTTGGCTTCAAGGGTGTATATTTAGTAGCCTGGCAATTGCCGCCTTGTGCAATTCCAATCATTCCAATCACGAACAGAATGAGAAGTTGTAAACAATGACGTCAATTGTATGCACTTTTATAATTGTCTGCTTGTAGTCTTAGCAACGGCAGCGGAGGAAGTGAACGAAGCCGTCCAGTTCATGTTGGCCAGGTTTCCAAATATTGGACTGACATCAACAGCTGTCTTGTTCAGCTTGACACTTCTCTCATCGCAGGGAGAAGAGTGGAGGATTGTCGTTTGCAGCGCTGGCAATTTCCAGTAAGCTTTTTTGCATCAAACTGCTGCATTACATATGCTATCGTCGCGGGCAAACGAGCGCAACTGGGTAAAATGTAAAGCCTCAACAAAGTCTACGTCTTCAGGAAGCAATCGATTCTCAATGGCCGAGAGCGCAGACCCTCTTCACGAAGCAAAGTGTACAAGGGGGCTGGTTTTTACCAGGTTATACATTACGCAAAGGAAGGGCGAATGTTCCTTAAACTCATGTCAAAGACTGACAGATGGTTATAAGAAGCATCTTTCCTAACTTACTTCTGCTGAATATGATACAAGTAGCAAATACAGGAAGAATGTCCCGATTACCTTTTCCTCATGTAAAATATGCCTTGTTTGTTGAAGTCTTTGTTTATTAACTAAAATAATGTCACTTTGTGGTGTTTATCTGCAATATATATACTTTCTTGTTTCCTAGATGAATGCAAAAATGATCAGTAGCATTTATTTGATAGGGCATCTATCATTTTACATAACGGCATGTAAAGTAGATAAGTGTGGTTCTAGGTGTTAAAATGTGAATGGTGTGGGTAAAAAAGGTACAAACAACAAAAAGGCTGTCATAAAGGGAAGCACAACAGTAATCTGGTGATATAGGCATTTATAGTCTGAGTTTTTGTTTTCTGTCCGCACATCATCGATTGTCTGCTCGCTGTTTTGTGGTAGAGGTGCTGGTGAAAGGCACAGAGAGATTTACAACTGCAAGTATAAATGCTTGCAAGTTGCAAATACAACTAAAAAATCTGGACTAGTCTAGAGAGAACAGAGAACTGGGCTGTCCTTTGAAGAGATTCAAGGAAGTGGATAGACAAGCTTGCTAACTGAGTTTGTTCCAAGAGATTGGAGGTGATTTGGTTCCAGAAAATAAATCTGAGAGTATACCACATGACTCTACAAAATAACAAAAAGGCTTTTGAAATCATGGATAAAAAAAAAGAAAAGAAAAATCTGATGAAAAAGCTCAGAAAACTGGAGATTTGAAGTGTAGCATGTCAAGCACATAGATCCATTTAAACTCAAGGTTGAGGTGTACAAACTATGCCACTTTCTCCTGGCGCGCCTCTCAAGCAACTAGTGGAAAAGTAGATAGCATTTGGTAGTTGTTATGAAAACTTCCTGAGCCAAAGATCTTTAAAGTTTGTTTTTTTTTGTTTTTTTTGTTTTTGTTTTTTTTTTTCTCCTAAATGATCGCGCTTACTGCAAGTGCAGGTAAAATAAGGTCCCTTGAAGCCAGCAGCCATTGTCCAAAAGAATTTTACCTCTGTGCTTCATCACATTTAAGACATTTAAGAAGTTCTGTTGAATGAAAGTAAATTATAGTTACATTTATTTTTTAGAGAGTGATTAGAGAGTGGTACAAAGACACCAATAGTTATATTTATTAATATTTATTTACATGTTTTAATTTCTTGCTAATAAAATAAAACATCTAAATGGTTGTTTTTTTTAATTTATTTATGCGTGAGCTTATGGTAATGAAATATGTGATAGCTTTTTTGTGGGTGAAAATCAAACATAAATCATGTCTGAAATAACATGACTTATGTTATGTATGGTCATTATACACACACTATCTGAATTTCAACAAGTAGTCAGTTGTGGTTCATGATTGAACCAGTTCAACAAGGTTTTGAATTAAAAAGTAAAACAGTAGGGGTTATCATGTAAGTGCTAGTAAACATGCATTTATTTTTTTTTAATTATTGTTTTTGTGTAGATAAATTTTGATTCGGCCGTCTGATTTCTCTAAACTTCATCAGTTGTCACATCGGATCATTTTATCTTCGATCAGATCGTCCCCCTTTAGGCTGCTGGTTTGTTTCCATTCCCTAATAGAATTGTTCTAATGGAGTCAATGAACCTGGAAGATTAGATTGGGATGTTACACAGTTTATCTTTCAGGTTGATTTCTTAATGTGGGACTATTCCTCTGTGTGAGTGTTTGTATGGAGGTGCATGTGGGTCCAATTTTAATTGCTGGCAAGCTCAGGTTCCTCACTATTCTTTTAACTGCCCGAGGTTTCTCTCATTTACGCATTAATTTCACAAAGATACATCAATCTGTTGTTACTTATGTTTAATTTGAGCATTATTATGCTTTAGCAAAACTACAGAACTTGTGATTCAGGTCTGTGAATAGCCTTGTTGAAAGGTATAAGAAGCCAAAATTCCTCAAAAACTAGATTATTTTACTAAAACTAAAACCTTGTTAGGTATAACATAATTGATATAAATGTTACTTTTTACATTAATTTTAAAGGTAACCTCTGGAGTAACCTGCTAGCGATTTAACACAAATTTTGTAAAATCCATTGATATCACTCTATCCAATAGCGATACCCGGTTATCCTTGCAGGGTCAAGGTCATAGGGCTCCAGTGATCATTGAACGAGAAACAACAATATTTAGTTTATAAATAATAAAAATGACCTGGTCTTCCACTGTCACAATCATGTTTGCTGGCCAAAATTGTGTGCATATACATCAACAGCTCATTACTGAAGGCATCGAGCATTACAAGTGAAATGACTGCCCATTACTTTTCTGCACCAGTTACAAAACATTTCCCCTGCCATTTTTAGTTATTGTAACTTTGAAAAGTTAAATTATTTTTCATTGCGTTAAGTTGTTAGACATATAACTAACATCAAAATTGCTTTTATATGAATGATTACATGACTAGTGACTTATTTTTCAGTGCACTGCAGCAGAAAAGCTTTGAGTGGATATTGAGAGAGGTTTGTGTACACAACAATCCTGTTGCAAAGCAATTAGCTGCAATGCTTGAGGGCTTCATGGGGCGTCATCTGGCATTCGCTAGTAATTAGTTGGCATGTGGCAATTTTACATTTCAAAATAAGACCTAAGCATACAGCTAGAGCATATATATTCACTTGTTAAAATTGCTCAGTCAAAGTTCAAGCCTAAATGACAAGAGTTTCCGGTATTTTTGCAAAGAACAATGATTAAACATTTACGTGTAAAGCTAGTTGGGAAATACCCTAAAAGACATAAAGCTACATGTGGATGAAAAGTCGGTCCTGCAAATTAGTGAACCAGGGGAGCTAAACACACCACCTGTCTGAATGCAAAAACAGACGGGTCAAAATGAGCCTGTTGAGAATGATGGTAGAACCTCAGAAATAAAGAGCAGACAAATACTTCACGGTGCTATGTGCTCATGTTTTCTAAAATAGACAATCATCTCTTCTTTGGTAGACTTGGTATGAATACTAGTATGCAAGCTGAGGCCTGGAGATATTAAATGAGGACTGTTCAGGCTGGTAATTCAGAAAGCAGTTAATAAGTGATACTGCTAATAAATTTAGCTACTACTCCAAACACAAAATTGAAAATCTAACGCACCCTTCTGCCGCCCAAAATAGGCATTTGTGCATTGCTTTCTTTGATTTCCATGGCAATTTAACAAAATATACCATTATATCATGTTACTGATTAACTTGCTGCACAAAGGGATGTATTTAGTCACTTTGACATTTCGCCGATAACAGGGTTCATCCAGCCAACGCACTCAGGTCTATTTTGTTCTTAAAAGTAAGTAAAAAATATTTGTATTCATTCACATTTTTGACAATTGCACATTGCTGTATATGATCTCCTTGTTTCATGAAATCCTCAACTATTAGTTTGACATTTTATACCAAACAAAGCTGGCATACGAGTTGAGGATAATTTCATACAATGAAAACAGCATATAGGTTAAATGCCATGTTTGAATAGACTGCAGCAATCTTACTTTACAGAAACCTCAAATACAATTTATAGCAGGAAACAGTTTTTATTAAACAGCACATTGTTGGGGTTTTTTTCCCACCACAAGTCTTGGGGAAAAAAAGACTTGTGGGAGAAAAAAATGTTTTCAAAAGAACTTTAAAAACTAACTATAACTTGAAAACCAAGCACTATCCCTTCAGCGTGTGTGGCAGAGTAACTTTAAATATTCGACTTCTACACATCAAGATGGATTTCAAGTGATATTCTTGGGAGTTTTGTATCTGGTTCAGCACAATATTAATTCAAACCATGGCCTTCGAACAGCTCCCCCCTCTGTACTTAAAAAGTTTGAGGGTCATCAAAGTGTGTTGCTACAAAATTTAGACTTGGTGTCGATGCATTTTTTATCCTCAGCAGTAGTTTTCCTCCCCAGTCTTTCCTAAAAAAGGAGAGTGTTAAACAGTGTGATACCGGGGGCCCACATGAAGCTGGCATCACAGACAAATGTAGGTTTGCTACATAAGTCAGTGTTAACATTGAGCCTGCATTGTGTTATTAAAAAACAAAAGAGCACCAATAAACTTAGTGTTGCAATCATCTTGCAGGGCATCTAAATGCCACATATTAAATAAATCTTGCAAACTGTTCATGCTTTTAGAAAAAAAGCAAACGCTGTGGTACGCAATCACAAAGTCAAATCGTTAAGCTGCGATGTCTGCTTACTGTTATTTACTCATGCGTTGATCATTTCGGTTCTCTGTAATGTCGCTTGAACTCTTCTCGTTGGTGCAGGAACTGACTTTCATCTCCGATCACAACAAATGGACATTTTTTAAAAACTGGATCCCTATCCGCAGTAGGTGTTCAAGTCCTCTGAACGGAACAAGTATGTCATCCTCGATCGTCTTTTAGACTACATGGCAATCTTTATGATGTCTTCTCATTATGGGAGTTTCTGCTAAAAATTCAGTGACAAGTTATTCTTAAATATGTATTCTATTAAGTTCATAAAATGAATAAATTAAAGGCCGTTTGTGGTGTCATTAATTTAGCTTTTTCACTGTCGTCTGAATTTTATGTTTGTACTTTAAAAATCAAATCAGTGCACATATTAACAGATTACACTTGCATTTTTCACCTTGATGAAAATGTTTTCAAGTGTGTTTAATGTTGATTATATAATTACTGCAGTCAAAAATCTGAGGCAATTCTAAATCTGTAGAAACAAATTGTTTTGTTTTCCATTTATGTGTCTGTTCATTTGTAGTTTTTCAAAACATCCACACTTTAAAATCATTTAAACTAATATATCATGTATTGTGGTATCAGGATTTTCATGCTGATCTCGCCATTCTTAATGTTGTAAATGTCCAGAGGTCTGGAGGCGTTCATATCTAGTTTTCTGTCTGTAAAAACTTCTTTTTTTTTTTTTTGCCCTTTCAACAGGTGGGTTCAGCTGTCCACAAAGAAAATCAAAGCTGTTCCCTGTCAACATCATTTTGTCTCATCTTGTTTTTTCTGTCTTTTTCTTTTTTAGTTTTCTTTTTTTTTTTTTCTCGTCTCCCACCTATCCTCCTCAGAGATGCCTGCAAAGATGAAAGAACAGATGAGAACACAGAAAGAAAGCTTCGGTGTCTGTGTTCTTCACAGCTGACAAATGTCAATGTTGAGAAGAGCTGAATGTAAACACACAAAGGCATTATATTTATAATATTCACAGCTGCTTTAGATTCTTCATGGCATAAAGCTCGGTGCCCTGCTCGGTGTTTTCTGAATGACTCTCACACTCATATCATGTTTCTATCTTCACTAGAACTTTGACTTCCCTTCATTTTTCATTCTTTTCGATTGCCTAAAGGTCCCCACATTCTTGAATGTACTTCACTCCGCAGAGGTCTACACGCTCTCAAAGTGGGCTCAAAACAGGAGTCTGCTGGACACGCCTGTGCAAAGATAAATCCTTACAACCGCATACTTTGTGTCGCACTGTAAACTGTATGGTGGGAAGCAGTGTTCACAGCTAGGTGTTTGACGATTGTCCTGTTGGAAACGAAACGGGGCGAGTCGCCCAACCTGTTCATAAAACTGGCTGATATCCATTCGGATAGTGAGAAACGAAGAAATATGTCACGACAATAAAAACTCAACCGGCCAGTGTGTGCAGCTCACACAGTGTGCCAGAGTGTGTGGGGGTCTTAACCCCCAATCCTTACCTTAAACCAGACTTGTACCTCGAGCCTTTTCCCAAAAACAAAACACTTCTTCTTATGGAACCTTGGAAACTTGTCTTTTGACCACATAGAGAGCCTCTAGGGAGCAGTGGATGCTCAAGACAAAGCATTTTGTTGGAAAAATAGGCCTTGTAAGGTGAGAAATACACAACAAAGAGAGAGGGTGAGAAAGAAAAGAGATAGACAGAGAGTGACGCTATCTTCCACCAAAAGTCATCTGGATTTTTGGCTGAAAATTGGGATAGCAAAGTAGAAGAAAGGTTAGCTAAAGGTCTGCCCCCTGAATAAAAACAGAAAGGGAGATCAAAGAAAAAAAATCAGTCTTCTCGCCTCAATCAGGCTGGAAAATAGCGTAATACCTCTTTTTAAATTAGTCACTAATGGGAGCACAATGATAGGACAACCACTTCACCGCAGTAGAGTGAAGAGTAGCATAATGGAAGTGGGATTGCCTTTTTCACCATCTGATCCTTGTGGCTTTTTTTCCCTCTCCTTCTTTTTTCAACAGAGGAGGTCAAGGGGCTATTTAGCAATAAAGAACATTTTAAAACTGACAAGCTTTGTATTTTGGGCCGCATGGTTTGGCAGTTATCTGCAGTCCTGCGATGTAACAAGAAAGTCCTGGAATTTGCGTGCTCTTTCTGTGCATGCAAGGGTTGTCTCCAGGGTCTCCAGCTTTCTCCCACAGTCCAAAAATATTCATATTTGATCAACCAGTCCCTCAAAATCGTGTCAATGAGGTGAGGTTGTTTGATCCGTGTGCCTCAGTGTTTCCATATGATGGACTGATGACATATCATGGGCGTGCTGTTTCTTTCATTCATTTTTACTAAATCAGCTGTAGGTAGCTCCTGAAATGATGGACGGATGGATGGATGGACTACGTCTGTTAATATGAGATCAGTGAAAGCTGAGGAGCTTTCACTGATCTGTGAAAGCTCCTCAGCTTTCACTGATCTGTATCTAGAGGCATAGTATAATGAGATCAGCAGTTCCATTTGGTGTTTTGCTAATTGCTGCTGGCTAGTCTGAAGGGGCTGAGTGGGGCAGTGATGCTCTGTGAAGCGGAAACTTGGATGCTTGCAAACTGTAGCTCTGGTCAGGAGCTTCATCCTCAGAGGCAGTGCTCAGTAGCTCCAAGTGTTTTGCTTTTTTTTTTTTTTTTTTTTTTTTTTTAAAATTTTGGGTTAAAAATTTTCAAAAAAAAAAAAGGGTTTTTTTAAAAAATTAATGCCGGTGCAGGGGGAAATCCTTTTTAGAAGGGACGGCATGGGTCTGCAGATAAATGCATATAAAAAATGTCAAGGCACAAAAAGTATTTTAGTATTTCAATGTGTTTTGCTGTAATCCTTCCTCAGGGAGTCTAATAGCTAACAATGAATCATCAGTAATTTTATAGAGAAAAGTCCATTAGTGTGAGTACTTCTCCTTTAGTCAGTTTTTGTCAGTGTAACTCCATTTGTATATGTCTAAATCCAGATCACCTTAGTAACAAAGACCAGCATAAGACCTCTCTAAAAATAAAAAAAAACCCTCTCACACAGCATATTCATCTTGAACCCACAACGACAAGCCATGTCCGAGCTGCCTCTGGCTATTCATAAATCATGAGTGGAGACAGTGATATCTGGCACAGCTGTGAGATTTCACAAATGAAGCAGTCAGTGTGGGACGAGGTGCTGTGCAGCACTCACAAAAACCCCACGATTAAAACCTTTGTCGGTTGTTTACCCATACCAATTTGACCTAAGCGCAGCATTCCTGTTGGTGGTCGAGGCAAAGGCAAAGAGTATTGTCTTCTCTTTTTAATCTTGCTACTGAATGGTTATTCAAACCATTCAGTATGGGTATGGTCATCTCGACACCATACCCAGAACCCATGAAGCTGAATTGCTTACCCTTTTACAAATCAGCTGCTTCAAGGTTGCAGCTGCTTCAATTGGTGAGTGAGGGTGGACTGAATTTCATACCCCTCAACAAGAACACCCATTTCACAAAACATATGGAGACAGCCACGAGGCACCTTACTGTTTTCTGAAATAACCAATAGTGTACAGATGTGACCAAACTCAGGTCACAGAGTGAATAAGACACAAAAAACACAGAAAACAACACACATTAACGAGAACAAACAGCAAAAAATAAAATCCAAATATTCATTGAGTCACGGGAAGCTTGATGCATGCAATGCATGGGGTCATTCGGACCTCACAAGCCTTTTGCTCCGGGCGCAGTCTGGATGGGTCACACTGACCCTGCATGTGCTTTTACAAAGATTTTTTTTGTGTGTGTAATTTTGGAAACTGACGGTCTGACGGGACATACCCCCTTCACGGTGGTAAATGTCCGACCGTGACATTTGCCACGCGAAGATCACTTGGGGGTTAAAGCTAAGGCAATATTTAAATGTACACTCTTTTTGAGATACAACATCAGAAATAGCCAGTGAGGTAAACCCTGGAATAGTTCTTCTTTTCAAGTCTTAATGAAACTCATTAATAGTGGTTAAACATAGATCTAACTCAGTGTTGTATCACTTACAATGCCATGTACATGTACACAGTTTTTTTAAGATTGAAGTTCCTTAGAATATTTCTTATACTTTAACTTCATCATATGTAGGGCTTTATGTCATATAGCATACCACATAGTTGCAAAATAAACGTGGATTTTTTTTAGTGCATATATATATATGTATATGTATACATATATATATATTACACAAACAGACTGTCTACACAACGGGTTTCGTATGAAGATTAGTAACACCGCCTGCAAGTCTACAAATAAGCAAGGGTCAAATGGCAAATCATGAGCAAAATGTCTGCCAATCCATTTAGCGACCATGTGGGACTGCCCCACTTTATTATCTCATTTATTTATTTATTTGTTTTTGCCTCCAGGTTTATAAAATTCTTCTGGAGCCGCTTGGAATATTGATAAATCATAAATGCCTGGATGTCTGCCCTTTCTGCCCAAACCCTCTTTAACAGACAGACATGCATCATCATGCACAACTCCACTCTTTCAAAAACAAAATCATACATTACAAGCTGAGTCACTTGTCACACTTGTGTGAGCCTGTGAGCACCCACACACACACACACACACACACACCCACATCCCCACAGTAAACACTAAAAAAAAAAAAAGATGAAGAGGGGTGAAATTTATCAGGCCCTGCAATCCGCTTCCCTCATCCTCCTCCCATCTTACACTCTCGCCTCTATATATCTTTAGCCACTTAATTAGCTGGACAGGCAATAAATTTTGCTTCTTATGTGCTGCTAACTAATTTATTTATTTGTTCCTTGGCATTTTTTCAGCTCTACCCTTTCTGAGGACTAGACTTCATCATAAGGTAAGTTGCTTCTTCAGCCTTTTAAGGTCTGAGTCATTGGTTAAATGAGACAACAGAATCTTGTAACGACCCGAGTATCTAATCTTGTCTTAGATTTATAATCACAAATACATTTTTTTTTTTTTTTTTTTTTACAGCTGTAAAGTATTCTTTTCATCCATCTGTCTTTGTCCGCTTATCTGGGGTTGGGTCATGGGGGTAGCAGCCTGAGCAGGGAGGCCCAGACTTTCCTCTCTCCCTAGCCACTTAGCCAGCTCTTCAAGGGGTATCCCGAGGCGTTCCCAGTCCAGCCAAGAAACATAGTCCCTCCAGTGTGATAGATATTTTCTCAACCTACATAAAAAGAGAACCACAGACAACGTTTATGAGTTCTCAGTCAAGTCTTTTGCAAAAGGAGAAAACACAGCAAACCACTTCTTCAAGGTGCTTACCTTGAAGAAGTAAACACCTGGCATTCTGACTTTCTGCATCAGAACTGGACTTTTATTAAAAAACATAGCAGGGATGGAATGTGGAGGGAGGGCAATAAAAGATAAGAGAATACAGAAACTAACATTCTACACACAGGCTGCTTAAGGAGTATCCCAAGATAAGAAGCAGCTGCAGCTTCAAGATTTAACAAAGTCCTCCTCTCTGGGGTGTGCATAATAAATAAAAAACAAACTAGTATATCTGTTAATGTAAGAATGATAATAAAACATAATTATTCTAACACAGCGTGTCATGGGTCTTCCCCCAGGGCCTCCTCCCAGTGGGACGTGCCCGGAACACCTCAGAAAGGAGTCCAGAAGGTATCCTAACCAGATGTACGAGCCACCTCAACTTGCTCCTCTCGACATGAAGGAGCAGCGGCTCTACTCCAAGTCCTTCCTGGTTGACTGAGCTTCTCACCCTATCTCTAAGGGAGAGCCCAGAAACCCTGCGGAGAACCATTTCGGCCGCTTGTATCTGTGACATCGTTCTTTCGGTCATGACCCAGAGCTCATGCCCACAGATGAGACAGCAGATCGACAAGTAAATCGAGAGCTTCACTATTTGACTCGGCTCTTTTCACCTCAACAGACTGGTACAGCCCCAGATACCCTGCAGACGCTGCACCAATCCGTCTGTCGATCTCCAATTCCACTTTTTTCCCTCATTCGCGAACAAGGTCCCAAACAAGATATTCTCTTCATTTGTGAAATGATCATTTCCAGGTCACACTGTCATTCTCTGCGTGTGTGGCAAGCCCGATAGGAACACTGCCACATCAAGTCAGATCATTTTAAGCTAAATTAACTCTCGGTGAACCCACTGCTAAAGGACACATGTGTCAACCAGTGAGATGCCCAGTGAAGTCACGGCAGACTGCTCGCTGATCCAGGACAAATGCTTTGTCAGCAGCCATTCTGCTGGATGTCACAGATTACATCACTACTGCCTTAATATCAGAAAGTTTGCCAAATCCTTACTCTAATTGAATCAGGATGGATTTGCAGTGCTTGTTACTATAGACACCGGTGCCAGTCAAGGGTACATGTGTGGATGGGGATAAGCATGTGATAAATTCATTAGTGTTCATCTCCAACTATTAGTTAGATTAGCAGAACTAAAGCATGGTGGAGTCATTGAAGATGTCCTAATTAAAAGCTTACAGTGTGACCAACATGCATCCTGATGCGACTGTAATTGGCCGCTCTGGCAAATGCTAGCTGTCTTTCACGTAAAAGAAGTCATTGTTATGTGACACGCGTACGAAGGATTAGCTTAAGTGAATATTTGATTTTGTATGTCTGATGGTATAGGGTTGCTGTCCTCCTTCAATAGGAATGGCTCCCTCTGTCCTAAATCAGTTTTAATCCACAACAGATTTTCTTCCAATACTGCCCCATGCTTTACTCTTTCTAACTTTAATCGCCCCACCAAAAAATTGCTTACCCCCAATATGAAGGATGGTGTATAAGGGGTTTCTGAAATGTTAGTTGTCAGCAAACCACTGAGTTTTGAATGGTTTCCAGAAATACTGTTTTTGTCCGATCTGACCATTACAACTTCTTAAGCATTTACGTTTTTGCTTTTTCCATCTCTTCTTAACTTCTAATGGCATTCATTCAACAACGGTTTCCTTTTTTGCTACTTATCCATCAAAGGCCAGATTTTTAAAGTACGATACTAACAGCTGTCTAGTTGACAGATTCTCCGACAAGAGCCGTGGATGGCTGGAGCTCAGACAGATGAAGTTGATAGCCATGTCTTTGTAAATTTGCAGTTGTGTCCTCTGCTCTTTTCCTTTCCCATGATCAATTGAACGGTGCTTAGTGAGATTTTAAGTTCTATGAGATACCCAAACCTTTCTCCATAATTCTATCCCTAAGTGTGCATGAAGGCTTTTGTTAATATTCTCTACCAAATGTTTGAGACATTCACTAAACAACTTACCTAATTCATACAAAAGTAAACCATTTCTTTTTTTTTTCCTTTTTTTTTTAGTTTGTACTACTTTGTGTTAATCTTTTACATAAAATTTAAAAATGTAATTCACTTACTTAAGTAGTTGTAAAGAGACAAAATGTGACAAAGTTCATGGGTGGTGAATGACTTCAGAAGGCACTGCAATATTATATAACAGGGCTATCAGATGTGACCAAAGCAGGAACTGAAACTTAATTATCCAGTAAAGGATAAGCTGTTGTAAAAAAAAGGATGAAGTGAAATGTAGACAGACTTTATCCTCAGCCCTCATTTACATGGCTCTGACAAGTTTCTACAGCACTACATTTTAAAGCTTAAACGTTATTCAACTTACATCCTGTGAGTTACAGTCCTAATAGTTCCGTCTATCACCAAAGTTCAATAGGTTCAAGACGGAGCCGGTTTAATGTGAAATATAACTTTAGAATTTATGGACTACATTTACAAAAGTTTCTAACATAAGCATTTAATTCAGGTCTTGGATGTCCGCCGGTATCTGTTTGCATTTACAAGGTTAGTTAAGTGGATGAAAAGCTCCATTTGTGTCTGTGTACTTGTAGGGAAAAGTACACAAATGTGATTCTGGAGGGAAACGTCTTTCTCGTTAGTTTGGCTTCTCTGCTTCTTGTTTGTTTTTACTGATTGTGAATCCTATCAGCTGCTGCCCCTCTTCGTTGCTAAATGACTCCTGAACTTCTACTTTTACATTAACGTCTGAGATTTTTACATGCTGAAAACAGTTGGCAGTTCAATCGCTCCATCACACAAAACGTGGAGCGCACTGCATTCTTTATGTTGCCCGGACACCAAAGGCACCAAAGGCCATTCAAGACACCAAAGGCTATTCACATTAAGGAGTATTTTTAATGTACAACTTTTATTTTTTCCATGTAATATTACACATTAGGGGGTGGACTCGCCCGTATCAAACAATTTAGTGATTTTGAGTCAAGATATGACACTGGATACACAAGGAATATTTTTTTTATTTAAAAAGTTTTCCATGTGATGAAGTAATTCATTAGAAGGGAAACTACAATAAAATATTCTCAAAGGACGGCTGAAAGTGTTTTAAAATTTGATTTGCGTTCAGAGAAAGTGGCATGAAGGCACCGCTAGCTGGAACTTAAAGACAATGGATCCTCTTTTACATGTAAATTAAGACAAGTTGTAGAAACTGGAAAGACAGCATCTGTCATCCATGGGCAGTCTTCCCTTGAAGTCTTCCTCCATGAAATGAATGTAGAGACAGATAAAGAAACACACGACGGTGACGTTCAAGCAGAGTGACAGCAGAAGGTCAAATGCGTGCATCCTCTCATTTCTTCAGAAGTGCACACAAATCCCATTCAAATTTTTTGCAGAGTAGACTTTAAGAACAAGTTTTCTTTTTTTTATCCCCTAAAATACAGTCATCCCAGCTGAAGGAGAACCTTTATCTTAATAAAATCTATCCCTGTTACTCATCTTTCTTTATACTTCTCTGCATCTTGAAAAAACAACCTGATGCCGAGACCAACAACAGATGTGTTGTTTATTTCTCTTTCAATGTGATTGACAGGACATATGTACCATAAATCTGATACTGTTTTGTGAAGGAGTTGCTCATGTTGTTTCCAATAAAAACCCTAATCGGACACTTTCTGTGTACATTCTAGCCTCTTCCAAAGTTGTTAATGCACAACGCAACACTGAGACCCTGCGATGTTAAAAATGTGAGCGGGCTCGCCGCAGCACTCCTGAATAAATGTCATGTTTGTGTCTGTGTACTCTCATGACTTCTGGAGCCTGGGCAGGACACGCAAACACAGTGGCTGGCTCGCCGTGCACGCCCTCCGATCTGCCGAGAATTCCAAATGAACATAATTGGCCGAGGCGAAAACATTTAAATGATGATGAGCAGATGGCGTCGTTCGCTCGGGCTGCATAACGAGGGAGGGGTGCTGGAAAAATAACAGGTGAAACTTCAGAAATCATCCTCTTAACTCAGGACATCACAGCAATAATCAGATGTAAATTACCTAGCCAAATAAATCTTTGATTAGCTTTCAGTGCATGCTGTTTCTGTTGTCTGTGGCCCTGCTAGTGGTTTTTGAAAACACCGTAGCATCCCATTGTTTGTGAGAGGGCCCGCTAATTGACTGAGACGCTAATATAGACACGTTTGTTCCTCGCAGCACTCACTCACACATCTTCCAGCTACAATAACTTGCCTGAGCTAATACTACAATGAATCTTTGGCAAACATGATGACAAATGCATTACACATAGCTCTAAATCACGTAATAACACTCAGATGGCGGGATAAAATAGCAGAGCTCTGAATACTAATAATGTTTGCAAAGGTTGGCAGGTAAGCCATCTCTTTTTTTTCTTTTTCCTGGGCCTCGCTAATTAAAACCAGTACCACTGGGATGGGGTGGAGGGGGGGGAGAGAGAGAAATACACACACTAATGTAGCTATGGGCTTGAACAGATGCTATGCTTTGATGAGCACAAACTTTAGCCAATCTTACGCTGTCTTGGTCACTAAGAGAGTTATGTGCCGCCAATTACCCAGAAGTATTTGACAGATATTATCTGAAACCACAAAGTAGTGCAACAACATTTAAAAGAAGAATGGATGCTTTGGCGTGATAATCTTAATGCCATTTTTGTTTTGGTTTTTTGTTCCTTGAAAGCGCTTAAGCTCTGTTTGCCTCAGGATATTTTGTTCCCTATTTTGGATTCTGAGGTCTACACATTGAACATTTTTAACCTTTCTTCAGAGAGAGCAATTTCATGTCAGCAAGATGCTGGACATTACAAAAGCTTATGGATTCACTCAATTCTCTGACGTTATTAATTGAAAGGTGCAATTGGTACTGTGGAGTGATATTAAAGCTACTAAAATTGTTTTCAAGTTTAAAAATGATGAGCTTTTTCCATCAAACACATTGCTGAGCTTCAGGGAAATCATTTTCTCATCTGTCAAGGGAAATGTTCGAAGGCTTATGAATAACAGAAGAATACATGTATAAAATGATAAACCGTAATATCTGAAATTTGTGAAAACATAACAGAAGAATATTGGCTTTGGACATTTTCAAAAATAAAGTTTTGTTCTTGAATTGCAGTAAACCCATGAGTTTCCAGACTGAAGGATTGCTTGTAATATATTATCATGACTTAAAAACTTACCTATTATGCTTGGTCAAATAAGTATATTCTTCAAATTAATATTCTCTTGTAGTTAATAAATATACCTAATCAAGATTAATTCATGTCTAATACAAAAAGGGTGCTGGGTTGTGTTGCCAGTCTGCTGATATCAAGATAAAGACGGGCTACAGCAGGATTCACAGTTGTGGAATCCTGAAAAGGACAAAGAAGCACAGCTGTATGATTCTGCTCTGCAATGGTAGAGTGATGTAGCACACTGCAATTGTGAACGGATCATTGAATGAGATATTTTCAGACTCGAGCAACCCCAAGAAAATTGACTGTCACTCCAAAACAGGCTTTAGCGCTACAGAGGCATGGACTCCAATTGACCTCTGAGAGTCTGCATGAGTATCTGGGCCCAAGCCGTCATTGAGAGATCCTCTGTAATTGGCGAAGGGGAGCCTCCATGGAACCGACTAGTCTGGCAGTTTGTCCGGCACAGCCTCTAGACGCTCTTCTGGGGATCTAGAATCTTTAGTTGCCAAGTCAACACTGAAAGCACATTGTTATTCAACAGGTGTTGTTTTTTTTGTTTTTTTTTTCTTCGACATTTTCAATTTTCAGGCAGGAAACTCTGGACTGCTGAAAGAATTCACTACCTTCAGGATGATAGGTTCCAGAAACTTGTACACTTGGGCTGCAGCCACACGTCAATCGGCCAACTTTGCATAAAAAAAAAAAAATCTTTCAAAGAAAGTTATAGCAAATGAAGGAGAGATTGGCGCTCTATAGTAGACTCCATATTCTTGAGAAATATTCCTATCAAAACCTGTCACTATAGCTGCGTCCACATTGTTTGCTATTGTGTCAAGTGTGTTGGTGTATTGACGAATGTGTCCTCTTTGTGAATAGACATGAGGCGCAATTTGTGAAGCATCAACTCCAGGCTTCACTTTTGACGCTTCAGTGTTTTCTATTGTCTTTTTGTACTGGGATGAAGGGTGGAGAATTCACAATATTCTGTGCGTCAGGGCTGGATACAGAAAACATCTGTAGATGGCAGTTGAAGTTTATGATTGAGCCCAAGTGGGCAGGAAAATGTCACCTGAAATAATCAACAGACTGCTCTCTGTTGAAGCATTCATCATGCACAGGTGAGTAAATTAGTGATGGGTCGATCGCGACTCGACTCGTGAGGCTGCAAACACAGAGATGGAGTGAGAAAAATGAGTGAGAAAGAGAGAAAGAGATTTCCTGATTTGGCTGCTCTGCTCTTACTCTTTCAGCGGCTCCACTGAGCTGAGTCCACTCTGCCAGCGCCAGAACTTTGTTTTGATTAGCATGGCAGCCTTGTGGCCAATCACGGGTGAGGATATGGGATCATACCATTGTGTGAAAACGGAGAGAGGGGGTCCGTCCCCCGGTCAATAGAGAGCAGTGAGGAGAAGAGTGTGTCGCAGAAACCGGTAAATATAATTTACACTTGACAGAGGAGCAGCATCTGCCTGAAGATATTTTATCATAATAAATTATTATTATGGGTCTCTACAGTAATTTGTTTTGTGGTGGTTGGTCATTTGTTTTGATTAAAATATATAAAAGAACAAATAAATAGGTAACTCCACAGTGTCAGATATGCAGTGCATCTTCCAGAAGGCTAGTCTATGTCAGGCTCAACAAAATGTCAACCAAATCTTTATCAGGTAGTTTTACCCGGTGATACCTTCATGGGGACGGGACCCAAAAAATAAGTTATCTAATGAGGAAGAATGCTCTGGGATTTTTGCGCTACTTTGATGCTCCCTCATTAGCATTTCTTTCTTTCTTCTTTCTCCATAACGGTGAGGATCTTTGGATGATTGACACAGCCAACGCACAAAAAGAAGAAAACAGTTTAAAGATGTGTGTTTCAGCACTATAACCAGAGGGAAAAAAAAAAAAAAAAAAATCACAAAGAAGGCACAACCACAGTGGGCGCTATGGCAAGGCATTTTTACAATTCATAAAAACAAACGCATTCATCTTCAAAAAGAGCACTTCTGAAAGTCGGTAGGAGCTGATTTCATTTTATAATTTCTTTTTTTTTTTTTTTTTTTTTGCAGTAACTTTTGAGCAAGTTCTTCAAAAACAAACTTTGTCTCGTCATCGTCGTTTATTTTAATTGTGCTGCATGTGACGAGCAGCAACTTCTCTGGCAGTGCTTCTGTGTAAGCGTATTCTTTTTTCCAGCTTGTCGATCTGTTCATCCCAGAGACATTTTACAGTTCACGCAAGAAGTGTGCACTCCTGAAAGATTCTAATTGCCGAGCTTCAATGATCCAAAGCACCACCACCTACCGTCAGTGTCATTTGCCTTCTAGCTACTAAGTATTCATATTAACGATCAGCACCACAGGAGGCTGGTTGTTGCTATATGGTCATTTATTGCAAATGTGGAACATTTGTGAGAAACACCCTTGTGTGTGTGTACATCTTTAAATGGGTGTCACATGTCCCATTTAGACATTTTTTTATTCTTTTTTTTTTTGGTTGTTGTTGTTCTGCCTTTGTTTCCACTGTACTCATCAATGGCCCTGTCATTTTATTTCCCCAGCCTGTCCTTGGGCCATTCAATTACTTTCTTCTCACTAACACGCTGTTGAACGTGGAGGACGGACCCACATGAAAAGAGCCTGAGTCATCAAGGCACAGGACAATCCCGGAAATTTTATTAAACCCGCACTTAAGGCTTCATTCAGCGTGAGGGAGCCTGAAGAAAGGAGGGCGAAAATCTGTGCCACTGGGTGAGAGGAAGGTGGGGCGGAGTGACGGAAGGCGGCATTCAATCGGATATCTGCTTTCCTCCGTGTGAATTTAGGGACTAGACGTTGCCTTGGTAACCACGGATGTGAGGGAAGCATGCGTCGGAATGCATGCAAACACGACAAATACCCGCTCAGATTAGAGTTCCCTTTGGTTTTCTGCAATTGTCTCACACTCTTGTACCTCAGGAAAAACTGAGAAAAAGTGTTAACTTTAATGGAGGAATTTTGTTTTGCTGTTTGCCTGTTGAGGCTCCAGATGATCAAACAAACCAGGGAAAGGGTAAAAATAAAAATAAAAAAATCAGAGTGAAGCAAAACCTCTATTAAATTCAGCAGCATAACTCTTCCGACGTGCTGGGAAACGGCACAGAGGAGTTCTTTGCTTCAAAGAAAAGGTTATCAAGCTGTTTCTCACACATATTCCAACTGCTTTGTCATGCCTTTAATCTCCAGAGTCGGTTAAACTTTGCTTCTTACATCTGAGCTGTGTGTGGCTGTTTGGAGTAATACTTTTTCAGTGTAATTTATCTTTTAGTGCCTTTTATGCATTACTGCTAATTTAGCTCTTGCTTACTAATCCACACACTAAGTTACACAAACAGGCAGAGTAATCAATAAGAGCTTGTACCACTGCCTCTTTGACTGACAAAAATCCTTTTTTGCCAAATAAGATTTGTTGTTGTGTATTTCCTATTTTTTATTTATTTTTTTGTTGTGTTGCAAAAAAATACCTGCTATGGCTAAGTAAAACTAACTGCGGGTAATTTAGCTGTTGCCACACTACTTGCTATTCTACTGCAAGTGTTTACAAAACTTTGGCAATGTTCTGCTTATGCCTATGAAACGCATTGCAGCGCTCCCATTAAATAAGAACTGCAAATAAAATCACATGGAAATACGTTTATTCACGTGAGAATTTGCTAAAAATCATGCAGTGCCATCAACCTTCTACAACTTCCTTTTGTCTTCTTTGTCTTTTTCGTCAGTAGTAGCGTCTGGTTGCTGATCACATGACTCCTGTGGCGTGAAAATGTGTTTTCATTGCAGTTTTGCAAAATGCTCTAATTTTGATACAGTCGGGAGGGGAAACCCACCTCAACCTAGAGCAAAAAGTGTTGATGTTTTTAAATTGGCGTGGGTTTAATATGCACTTTTTTTTTTCGTAATCCCAAATAGCGCAGTGTGATGGTCAATGGAAATGCAGCTATTGAGTTCTATTTTCCAACATGTGCCATTTGTGTGGGCTGTTGTGCATCTAAATGCTTACAGCATATATGTTACAGCATACAGCATATATGTTGCTTTTGCTTCATTCCCATTTTAAAAATTTTATTAGTATAGGAACAATTCACCGTTTCCTGCTGCATTATGTCCTAGTGCATTATTTTTCTCTGTTGTCACATAAATTAAAAGAAAAAAAAAAATTTAATCAAGGTAACTGTGCAGCGTTTGTAATTAGCGGCAATGAATCACATTTTAATCAAAAAGCGTTGCTCAGAGGACCGGTGTTGTGGGTATGTCAGTCTTGTTGAAGGACTCAATTTTCATTCTCTCAGCTCCGACATGTTTGACTTAAAATAAGCTTGTGTGGTTAGACTTCTGCTAGCGACCCCTTAAACATGCCATCCTGACTTACTATTTTTTTTAAATCCAATATAAACTTTACGCAGTTTGACCTCAGAAGAAACTAACTTGGATGTTTGCTCTTAGATCTAGGTTTGCCTTTTTTTTTTCTTTATTTTTTTTTTTTTAAGTGTTTAATTTTCTACAGGAAGTGGTCTAGAATACTATTCAGATTTGTAGACACTGGGCGCTGCTTAAAGAAGATTGTTGGTACTAATGCCTTTATTTTTTGGAATCGCGTACTTTTGAAGAAGTGCTCCCACCTGTTGCTGAAACGTTTCTCATCGATTCTTCCTCAGCGGGAGCTTCAGTCCCAGTTTCTCAAAAAGCATGGTTATTTCTTTGTTTCTCTCTTTCTTTTAAAATACTCTTGTGCCCAGTTTCTAGATTAATTCAGTTTTATTCATGTAAATATTTAAATTAACATTGTTTATATTCTAACTATATTTTATTTACGGTAATTTTGCACCTCAGAAGATATAAAAAAATAGACAAATGCACTAAAACATAATAGAAAGACTCTTCCTATTATGAACATATATAGATATGTAAAGCTTTCTATAGTTGCACTTAAAGTGCACTTGCAAATAAATACAATAGCTGAAAAGACATTCATTTACATTTTGCTTTTACACTTTCGTCCCGCAATGCTAACTGGTACTGAAAGTCCTAGTAACAATACTTTAATGCTAGTAAAATTCTAATTTCTATCATGCACAACAGTTGCCCGAGGCTACGTTAGCCACAGGCTAGCCTGAAATATGTCAGCTCATTAGCTGTGGAATTAGTGCATTTTCAGACAAGGAGCAAAAGCGCTTGAATTTCCTAATACATTTAACACTGGGGGCTTATTTACTCTCCGGGAGGCTTTAATGCATGATTGCAAATAAGTGTCACATGCATCCGATTCTGCAGGCATGTTTCCTTAACTACACCAATCTCCACACGGTACAGCGACCATCTTTTGTTTGTAGTTGGAAAAGTAGTTCACTAAGACCTAACAAATTAGCATAATATTGTTGATCATCGAACTCATTTACATCGAGGAGATTTGTTCCTTGCTTGTAGCTGCAACACCGCCCATAAATATTTTTTTATGCATTGCATTGTTCACTGGTTCTAGGATTTAGGGTTTGTACGTTTGTTAATATGAGTACATTTTTGTTTTTCTGATCAATGGGTTTTGAAATGCCGGACTGCTGCGTGACAAAGAGGCCAGCACAAGCTCAAGATCGAGATGAAAGTGTTACGGAAAGCGACAACAAAAGAGAGAGTGAGAGACGTGTGCGTTCGTGCGTGCGTGGGGGTGTGGGGGTGTGTGTGTGTGTGTGTCTGTGTGTGGGCGTGCGCGGGCGTGTGTGTGTGTGAGTTTGAGAGCGAGAGAGTGTGCACAAGAAACCCGAACTGCACCTGACCCCACACATACACAACTAAAGACCCACATGACGCATTCTCAATATGCATCATGCTCAAAACCAACACAGTGCGCCTGACCCACACATTACCACGTCACACACGCGTGATGCACACGACACACAGAAACAACAATGTTGTGCTATGCACCTGACGGTCAATTCCAGATTGGCCTAGCTCAAAGCACATGGCGTTAAAATCAGCACATCTGACAGTTTACGGCAGAAGGAAAAAAATTGCAACAGGTGCAACACTTAAATAAATACTGACAAACATTGTGATTTATTTTCCTTTTTTATATCTAAAGCATATTGGAAGATTGCCAAAATGATGACAGAAACATTACGCAGTCTATGAAAATGAACATGATGAAAAATATTAAGTAGCACGCAGTCACCAGCTAAGTCCCTAAATCCTCCAACGTGGTGTAAGGTGTATTTATCAGATCATATTGTGCACTATGTCCATTGATTTCCGCACACACGCCTTTGGTACCTTGATCGCACAGCGAGCAGTGAGGAGAGTCTCATGACGCAATGATAAGGAGATAGGAGACTGTGAATATGAACATGAATAATGCATATGACTGTTTGGGTGGCTTGCAGCTGCACTTAAGTGTACTGTTTTAAATGTGAGCCTGATGCTCCTGCAGACTTTCTCATGCTGTGTTATGTGAGGTGAATAAAGTGCAATGATATTTGGCACTTAAGTCCTGTAGAGAAGCCTGGTTTGTTAAGAGGAAAACAGAGATTGTGTGAAATGGCACAAATAAAGTAGACCACGATAAATACGAGGGTGAGGGAATGTTTTTGGAATTGCCTAGTGGCAATTAAAGGATGGAGTCGAGGCTAGTTCTTCCAAGACCAATACAGAGACTAAGACCAAGGCAAAATCAGAATGTTTAGTACAAAATGTTATGTTCACACTTCCGCCGAAAATATCGACCCAGAATCCTATCAAAATTGGATTAAGTTGTTTTGAGTCGCTTTTATTTGAAGCACCCGATCAGACGTCAGGGTCGCTATAGGAACTCCCAAATCCCGCCCACAAAGTGTGTGCCACCGCCACTTTAAGTTCCTATCCAAATGATGACATCTGATAAACAGGGATGGCTTTAACAGTCACAGATCTTCTTACATCAGGTCGAGTCTTTCACATTTCTTACATCAGTATTTAGACAAATTAATCTGACAGGTATCATTGTACATTCTCTCTCTGTCTGCCTGTCCAGGCCTGCATTGGTCTCTTTCATGTATGTTTCCTCTGAATTTCACTATTATGCACACGGATCAATGGGACGAGACTGTAAGAGCACACACTCAGGGGAAATGGTATTGATTTAAAACCACATTATGAGCACCTGGGACTTTTTTTTTTTTTCTTTTTTAGCAAAATATGCACACATCTACCTGTTTGTGCTCACTTGCATCAGTCTGTCTTCTTCATCAGCGAATGTTCTTCTACCAAGAGTGGTTTCAAAATAATGAACACATGGTGGGATTTTAGTTTCCAAGCTATGTTATATCAAAAATTAACAGAAAACAGACGTAGGATGCAGATGCAATCCTATCAGGGGACTGGACATCCACATTAACCAGTGGGTCTGCAACTTGCAGCTCTCACAGAGACTAAGCATTGCTTTTAAATATGAAGGTAGCAAAAAACACCAGCATAAAGTATCTGTAAAAAAAAAAAAAAAAAACCTGCATTGAAAAGGACACTAAAAATACCAAGCATAAATGTTTTAATCAGTCATTTTCTTTTGGTCTTAAGATCAGCGCTTTCAATTTTACGTAATGTTTCAATGAAAAACTATGTCGTAAACCGAAATGTATGTATTTACCGTGCCATGACAGAACCTCATTTCATACTGCTGGTGTAGAACTTAAAGAAGGCTGAAATAAATGGCACCGGAATGTGGGTCTCCAAACTTTGCATTTCTAAAAAGAATTGAAAACTATGTAAAATTTTACCATTGTATTCTATCACATCAAATTTCAATTAAATGCACTGGAAGTTTTGACTCTGTGACAAAATGTCACAGAGTTAATGAAAATTTTTGTTAATGAAAATTAACAAAAAAAAATAAGAAAATCCAAATATTTAAACATTTAAATTAGATTTTATTATTTTAATCTGTGTTATTTTTCTTTCTTTTTTTTTATAAATGCTAGTAGGATAGGTATTGGATAGATTTGTATTATTTATACATAAATAACCACACAACTGTTATTTCCTACCTTCCCCACAACAGTAACTCCTGCAAAGCTCATTTGGCAACAGTCTGATACCATCTCTGTTATAATGAAGGTCTCTTTGTGCCAGGAAAAAAAAAAAAAGAAAGAAAAGCAATAAAACTTTATGAAATATGTTGAAAGGTGATACCGAGTGCACCCGTCTCTATATGTGCAAACACTGCACTGTGAATAGGTTGGTAAGATGCATATGCGGTGTAGCCACCTGCCGAGGTGTCATTCACTGAATACAAATGCTCCATCTGAATAAAACAGCAGTTTTAAATTCAAGGCAACGTGATGGTCTGGCCTGGGGCATTTCTGTATTGCACTGAATTCACTCTTAAATGCGTAGCTAATATAGCATGCTTATTACTCAAAAACGTGGTGGCCACCAGAGTTGAGGGTTATGACCAAGCCTTCTTATTACAAGCAGTCACACAAGTTGTTTTTTTTTTGTTTTGTTTTGTTTTTTGTTTTTTTAAGTTATTTCTCCTTTCAAGAAAGAGGGCTATATAAAAATGTAATGGTCTGTCTATAATTAGATTACAGAATATAATGTTTCCTCACTACATAAGATAAGTTTTTCTGCATCTTGCAGTAAAACATAGAAAATCTAGGTCAATGACTTTAATAATAATGTCAGTGCAGTTTATTCACCATGGGCATAATAACTAATAATAAAAAAGCTAGTGTTTCTTATAAAATGAACAAAAAAAAAAAAACATATTTATTTAAAGATTTGAAGAACTTAATAATCAATCGTTTCAAACATTTTTATTTTGAAAACGTCACATTATAATTCAGGAAATGATGCCAAACAAGGCAATGTTGTACTCTCAGAACTATTTTTGGGTGTGTGTGGGGTTTTTTAAAATTTTTTTTATGTAACTTGCAAGAGACATAAACAAAGCCTTTTGAAAGACAAATAGTGAAATGCAATCAAGGCTCCTTACAAAACAAGACATTTTGATTTTATTGCTGGCAATCCTGAAATTTCTGTGTTATTTCTCTGTGGAACAACATTTTTGGACAACCACATACTTCTTTAAAAACTAATTTAAGGCGTCACTTAGTTTTCTCTTTTGTGTTTGCGTGGGTGGGCGTGTGTGCGTGAGTGTTTGACTTGTGTTGTCTTCCTGTAGCTGCACCGCCATGGGCAGAAAGGCATATCACGGAAATAAAAAGCCCCCACCTGATGTGAGGAAAGCGAAGTAGGACATTCATGTTCAGAAGTTGACGAAGAATCAGTTTAGACGCACTTGAGAAAAATTGCTCACCTTTCTACATACTGCACAAGTGGTCAGAAAAGTACAAAATAACTACATCAATGCAGTGAAAACCAACAATTGAAGCTCATTTTGTGGAAAAAGAAAGTCAAATTGCAGGCAGTTTATCTCATGTATATACAATCTGTAATTACATTACAATTACATATGGCATTTGAAATATTTGTCGTCTTCAGCCTGACTAATAAATGCCATTAATTGTTGGCCAGTAACTGAAAAACAAAGCACAATCATTCCAGGAGCAACAAATGGCTGAGTGCAATAAAATATAGACCATCCAATCAATAATGCAAAGCACACTGGAGGATGCACTGTATCTCTCAAAAAGGAAAAAAAAAAAAAAAAAAAAAACATGCTGCCTTCTGACTGAAGAAAATCAATGATCTTGTGTTTTTTGACCAGTTCTCATCTTTCTTTGTCCTCATTCCTCATGTCAACCCAGAAGGCTTGTTCCTACTCAAATGTCCCCTCTGTACTGAGGCAGCTGCACTATGATTCAATTATGAGTCAGCCTCTGTAACCTAAACTCCTTTAAACGGGTGGCAAGGGCAACGGCTGCGCAGCTGAATAGACGTTTATTAATAATACACATCCACATGTCTTTGTTAATGAAATATACATGACACCATTTCATGGAGTGATTACATGTTTTCTACTAAAATTCATAATGTACTCATCCACAGCCGACCTCCATAGAACTGTTGGTAAATGTCAAAGTAACTGTCTTTAATCTTAAGTTTAGCGTTATGCTTTGATTTTGAATGTCATGCAAACTCATGTCATTTTCATTCCAAATAATATCTAAAAAAAAAAAAAAATGCATAAATGAACAGCATAATTATGTCCACCAAATGTTCTATATTTTTTCCAGATTTTACACTCGCATCCCAACAGTTTTATGTTTCAGCCAAGGAAATGGCAGTACTTACGGCAGCAGTGGTGCAGTGGCAAACGACGCTACTTGGAACACTATCATTGTGAATAATATCAGGTTTTGCCAAAGCATGAGCTCAGTATGCATGATCCGAACTCAAATTCAAAAGGCTTTGAAGCTCTTCAGTCAGGAAACCTACAACTGCTGGTCTAGACTACATGTAGGATCCAGATAGGCTTCCAACAATAAGCCCAATCCCAGAATACCCATCCCAGAAGATCCGTCAGAGGTCATCCACATTTGGGTTATTTTAAACCTTAAGATTGGTGCAGTCTTGAGCCACTGTGAAAGGGGCCATGCAGTGATAATTATGAACATGCATTTTGTCTTTTCATTTAAAATATTCCACTTTCTCCGTCTTCTTCTACAACAAGACTCTCTCTCCCCAAAAGGATTTCAGCTTCTCCCTTTTTGCTCTGCACTCTGTTCTAAATCTCGGTCTCATTTTGGAGTCTTTTCTGGACAATCAGACTGAGAACTCACAAGAAATTGCACAAACAACGTCTCTGATCCTGTCCATTTAATGACGCTTCCCTTCCCCGGTGGAAGGAGTGCTTCCTTCTTTGATGTGTCTCCGACAGGTTTAGGGTCAAGCCAGATATGATGCATGTCTGGTTGTTTACTCCTGCCATGAAAGATGGGCCCGTTCCTTATAGAGTAGGACCTCATTACAGAAACAGAGATCCATGTAGAGCCAGGAGATGAAGGAACATGGAGAGAGGTGGGGAGGTATAATCCTAAAGTGCCAGCTGAGCACAGGGAAAATGGAAAGGGGGGTACATGCTGAAAATGTGTATAAAACGAGGATGAGTTAGAATCTTTCTCTTTTATTTTATTTATTTCAAAAGAGAAATGTTGAGAACTGCAATCTGGAAACTACGGCTTCAATTCAGTCCTTCTGATCTCAGATAAAAGCGAAAAAGAGGGAGGAAAAGACAAAAAAAAAAAAAAAAAAAGAAAGCCAGACTGACGAATAGATATAAAAAGTCGCCTTGGAGACCGCGCTAATGATACCGCATTTGGTGTCGCGGAGATATAAACAACAAAAGCACGAAAACAAAAGCCGAAGTGCTGAACTTCAAAACAATTTAATTGGAAGTGTTGCATGCAACAAGTGTGTGGGCGGTGGGATTTACTGGCTGCTACCTATCCCTCGTTCCAACCCTTAGCCCCTTACTTCACGCCCACGGTTGTGTGTTGGTTCTGATCGGCCATTGTTCCTAAAATTAGGAAATCAGCCCTTTTATCTAGAGAGAAAATCTCATCCGCGGCGTTCCGTCTCTCCTTCTCCGAGTCGGCAAGACGAGAAGGCGAGATGAATGGGAGGATTTCTGCGGGGAATCCATCACAAGCCAACAGGGCACAAAGACGCCACAGTCTCCGTGGAGTTTCTCGCGCTCTGCATGCAGCATGAGGTAAAATGAACATTACAGTACTTATTGCAGGCGGCCTATGCCGCAGGAGCGGCAGGTGCGCGTCGAGACTGTAATGTTTCTTCAACTAATTAAATTATAAGACGCCATGCTGCAAGAAGAAAAGGAGGCTTTCTCGGCGCCAGTTCCGTGGGGAATCCTCTTGAGAAAAACCAGGAAGACACAGGTTTTCATTCGCAGCAATACCGCTTCTCCATCTCAAGTGCGTCATCGTCGAGACGTATGAACATGTCAGACAGTTGGAGGCCAATGCGATTTTTGATTTTTTTTGTTGATTTATCAACAGAAGATGTTTGCATATTGCTCGTATATAGACACACGTCTTGAAATGAGGCGACAGGTGTTTTGATCTCCCGGCTGCCTGCGTTCAGGTGGAGGGTGTGGATGTTTCAATGTCATTTCTGTGAAACACATGAAGCCCTGAGGTGACTTTTAAGAACCGTAGCCTGACACGCAACCGCCGCCTCTGTGCAAATGTTATCCCCTTTCCCCGGCTGACCTTTTTCAAATCGGATTTGAAATCTCTGCGTTTCTTCTTTAAAGCGTGGGATAAATGGGCGAGACCCAAATGTAGCCAGAGATGATGAATAATGAAACCATCTCAGACAGCAGCTGCTTATCATAACTTAGGTTATATGTTGCCTAGTTGGAGAAAGTTAATTACTTAGGAGTACATTTGCCAAACAGCACTCCTAAGTAATTAACCTTTTTTTTTTTTCCCCTCCTTTGTTGTTTTTCAGGATGCAAGAATGCAATGCAGCAATTTTATGTGAACAATCTTATGTTGAAAAATGTGTGGCCACCACTGACTCTTTGAATAATCACTCACTCACTCTAAATATTCAGAATTAAACAGTCTTTATGAATGCATTTATTCAGTGGGTAGGATTTAAAGTGCTGATTGATATAGATACATACAGTGTTTGTGACAATCCTTTTAAAAATAAATGTGACCAAAGCGTGTTCTTTTTCTACTTCACTTTGTGTAGCTAACCTCTGGTGAATTTCAGCAAAATGTGCCACCTTAGGATAACCAAGTCTCCATAGCAACCGTTTGACATCTATATGGCAGGTGGTTGTTTTCGATCGGTGCTGGAAATGCACTGGATCCAGAAAGTATTCACAGGGCCTCACTTTTCCCACGTTTTGTGTTGCAGCTTGCATTAAATACATTTTTCTTTCCTCAAAATTCTACACGGCGATACTTCATTAAGATAACAAAAGTTTTAGCAATTTTATTTTAACCAGAGAAAATAAATCAGATTTTTGGATGTATTCACTTTATTGTTGTTTTTTGTTTTTTTTTTATATGATGTCGCAACCTTAGTATTGGCAGTTTTGCCCCTTTTTTCTTTTCTTTTTTTTTGTTTTTTGCAGTACTTCTCCACTCTCTGTCCATTAGGTTGTTTTATGTTTGACATTCAAAGGCATTTGACAAAATATTAGTGGGGTTTGTATATTTTTTCTTTCAAAGGAGTGACTTTAACGCTCACACTATTGCAATAAAAAAAAAAAAAAAAGAGACATTGATAAATAATTTCAAGTCCAAGTGGAAAGAAAAGGGGGGGGGGGGGGAAATTGAATAGATGTAAAAGTTCTCCCTCTCTTAAGCTCATATTTGGTTGAAGCACATTCTGATGAAATCCCAGCATTTTAATATTTGCTTGGGAGACACCCAACATCAAGCCAAGCAAATCTTTTAGGATTTCTTTTGACATTTCCTCACTGCTGCAAGATGTCATTACCAGATATTGCCAAGCAGAATGTGAATGGCAGATTGAACGCAAACCTAAAATTAAAAAAATATATAAAAAAGTGCTTCAGAAAAGTGTTAAATTAAGAGTGTGCACACTCATACAACCAAATATTCATGATATCCCATAATCATGTTTGCTTTCAATTTGAATATGTCACAATAAAGGTAAGAAAATGTTCCAAATAATTGATCTTTTTTTTTTTTTAAATATTAAGCGTAACATTTTACAAGGGAGTGTACTGAAACTGAATGCACTTTGTTTTTGCCTTCACTGTTTGTCAAATGCCCACTTTGCTGTTACTGACTTATAACTTACAAGATAAATCAAACCGAGTACCTCAGATAACTGAACCTCCCTGCAGCCTGACAGCAAATAGGCAAAGGAACCGTTTCATTATAAATCATAATTGGATTGCATAATAATCCGCTCAAGTGATTTTCTGGATTATACAGCAATAAAGGGGCGAGAACCAGGAATGCAAAGCTTTGCTGCTATCTTTCTGGATAAAAATGATTTATGCGATAGCTTGTGATTACGTGATTATGACAGCACAATGCTTCACCTAAAACAGACAAGATAGCGTTTCATTACCACAGCCTGAAATTGTTTTCTTTGCGGCCTTGTAAAAAAATAAAAAATGTAAGAAATAAAAATAAAACTCTTAAAAACTTCAAAATGTCAAAACTCTGTATTCACCTAACACAATTAACACAGAACATCTCAAGAAGTCTACATTTATCAGTTCCACTGCATTAAAAAAAAAAAAAAAAAAAAAAAAAAAAAAAAAAAATGAATAAAAAAAAGGTGATTTACTTCTTTATGAAATAAACATTGTATATAAGAAAAAATTATTGTCTCTGGAAAAAAAAGGA
>CAEGAD010012145.1:0-75763 GCA_903067055.1 Poeciliopsis paucimaculata
ATCCATCCATCCATCCATCCATCCATCCATCCATCCATCCATCCATCCATCCATCCATCCATCCATCCATCCATCCAGACCTGTCTCCAGATGGACTTACCTCTCTCTCTGTCTATTATTGACCTGCCACCTCCACCTGTCCCACTGTGTCCCTCTCTGTCTCACCTGGTCATGCGGCAGTTGTCACACACCCAGCCGTGCTCCTTCTTGTTGTAGCGGCTGCAGGACTTGCAGGTGAACATGCGGCAGTCCAGGCACTGCCTCTTGCTGTTGACCAGGAACTTGAAGGGCTGCAGGCAGCGGATGCAGAGCGAGTCGGAGACGTCCCTCTCCGATCCCAGCAGCTCCTGCTTCGTGTCCTCCTTCTCGATGCGCGTCTTCAGCTCGCTGCAGGAAGGAAAGACAAGAACCATGGTGAACCGCACAGCGCTCCACTTCCTCTGATCCTGGAAACCCAGAATCAGGGCAGTTGCCCAGGGCGGCACAGAGAGGAGGGTGCCCAACAACAAGACTAGAAAATTAGGTCTGAAACAATAGATTAATCATGATTTAGAAGCATACAGACTAAAACACACAATTTGCTGAAAAAAACCATACATTCAGAGCCAAAACTGAACAAAATATAAATTTTACATTTAAGATAAAACAACTTTCAAAACTCCTCGGTTTCTGTTTTAGCTTCACCAGATCAAATTCACTAAAGAAAAGCTTATTTAAATAAAAACTTGTTTTCTCAATTATTTGTTTGTTTTTATCTCTTAATGCATTTCTAATATTGAATAAAAAGGCTTGAGAGATTAAATTAAAAATCTGGCAATTTGCTAAATCGATTAGTCGTCAGAATAATCGATTTCTAAAACTTATCTTCTCTGAATGTTTTGGCCCGATGTGTAGAGGAGTTAGTTTAATGTTTCCTGCTAAAATAAAAATAAGTGAATAAAATCTGATAACTGCTTTCATTTTAATAGTTTGGGGGGCAGTAGGGGGCTCTTGCCCAGGGCAGCAGTCCTGTTAGAGCCGCCCCTGGGCCGGCTCAACCTGCTGCTGCTGATCAGCAGTTAATCTCCTGACTGGTTGCTTTGCTGCAGCAGGATCTGATTTCCACGGTGGAAATGTGGCTCCACTGCCTCTGCCTCCGGGGCTGATGGGATTTGGAGTCTTCAGTGGAAACAGAGCATCTTTGTGACTCCAGAGCGTGTGACGGCGGCGTGATCGGCTGCAGCAACAACAGCATCTTTCACGCTCACATTCCTGCCGGCGTCACATGAGCCGGGATGTGAACAGAACCAGAACCTCCACCTGGACCTACGTCAGCCTCTCCTCCTCCTTCTTGCGCAGGTTGAAGTCGCGCTGGATCACCTCCCACACGTGTTTGGCCTCTTCATCAGTCAGACGGGAAAGATCCAGCTTCCTCTCCATCTTCCTGGAACAGAACCAGACATTACGGCCTGATGCAGGAGTTCCTCAGGGTCCAGCTGTGGGAACCCGTCTGGTGTGAACACATGAAACTGAAAACTCCCAGTAATCTGAGCATAAATAGATATTATTATTTATGAGAAACTCAGAGGCAAAAAACATAAAAAATATGAGTAAAAAAATCAACATCACTTCAACCACCTTTAATTAACAATATTCAGAGAAAAAATGAATAAAACATTTTATATTATTTAGAAAACATGAAGAGAAATCTCCTGTTTGGTAGAAATGGAATAAAATCTAATATTTTTATTTATGTTTCAGGAAAATATGCAAACAATCTTAGCAAAAGTTTAAAGTACATTTTTGATTTATAACAAAACAAAACAACAGATTTATCTCCAGATACTTTAAATTCATAAATGATGAATCCTGTGGTTCTGGAGCCGCTGTGGCCTTTATGACGATCCTGACTGACCCAGGATCAGCTGCAGTTAAATCAAATTCAACAAAACAAACAAACTGAGACGATATGAGATCAAATCTAATAATCTACAATCTATAAAGTGGATTAAAGAGGATAAAAACTCACGGTGTGTCTGTGTGAGACGCTCTGCTGCTGCTGACTGAAGAAATGAGACGGAAAAACCCGACAACATCAGCTGATCACATGAGCAACACACTGAGGCAGAGCCAGCGTTTCATAAGGACAGGAAGTGACATCACCGGGGAAAACAGCCTGGACAGTCCTGGAGACACATGGAAACACCTGGAATCACCTGGAGACACCTGGAAACACATGGAGACACCTGGAAACACATGGAGACACCTGGAAACACATGGAAACACCTGGAGACACCTGGAAACACCTGGAATCATCTGGAAACACATGGAGACACATGGAGACACCTGGAATCATCTGGAAACACATGGAGACACATGGAGACACCTGGAAACACCTGGAATCATCTGGAAACACCTGGAGACACATGGCCAACCAGGCCCTGACCAGTCCTCCCAGTCGTCCCGGTTCTGGTCCCAGTGGGTCAGTGACCCAGATGTGGCCTCCTGAAGCTCACAGAGCTGCAGTTTGTGATTCTGACCAGCAGAGGGCGCTCTGCACAATTATAACTAATTGGTTGTTGTGGTGCCTTCAGGGACTGCAGGAGAAAATGGTCTGACATCTCGCTGCTGTGGTTATGACGTCATAATCCTCATGCAAAACATTTTTAAAGTTAAATATTTAGTTACAGTTAATAAAAGAAGAATAAATTATTTAAATGAGCAGCTGTGATTTAGAAATAAAGTTATGATTCTGTTGTTCTTGAAGCTGATTTTTCCCACAGTTCATGAACATAACACCTTCAGGAATACAGGATTTCACAGGACCAGAACCGTGTTGGGATGGGTCAAGCAGCAGAACCGTCTCCACGGTTTCCTGGACCCGGCTCGTCTCTCTCTCTCCACTCCTGCTTTCCATTCCTAGCGTGTCCGGTTGCCATGGATACGCAGCGAAATGAGGCCCCCTAATTAACCACAGAGCTCAGAGATCAGTTTATGGAGACAGACCTGGTGACTGAAGAGGTGTTTCTGGTTGCCGTGGTAACCAGAAACACCTCTGGTGTAGGGGGGTTGAAGCCCACCACCTCCAGCAGTACCTGTCACCATGGCTCAGGTAAAACAAGGCCCAGTTTCATCTCTCTACCAGATATGGAGGGCAGTTAGTGTAAAGAATCTGGTTATTTAGCCTCAAAGAACAAAATGAATGTTTAGTTTACAAAGTCATATTTTCACCAAGTTATTCATTCATTAAATGTTACAGTTTCAAGCTGAATATATAATTAGCAAGCTAAATATTGCTAATTATATTTAGCAAGATGATTAGCTGGAAAGTACTGTAAATATTTAGTTAGCTTTAGCTTGAATGTAAACATTTAGTTTTAAACCCAAAATGAAATATTTAGTCAGCAACTGATTAGTTTGAAACTAAATATTTAAAAAAAATACGTCAATAATAACGATAATAAAGCCGAAGTTGTTGACGGTACCGTCTGCAGATCTGTCTGCTTTATTATGGACTCACTCTGATCATCCCTGAACATTAAGAGCTTAAAAGCACCAAACGGATCAGCAACCCGGACAGCAGAAGTTCTGGACAGTCTTTGTCTGAAACGTCTCTCCCGTTTCTCCCGAGTTTCCTGCCAACGTGGAAAATGTGAGACGTTCCCAGTGTCTGCAGACGTTCATGGTGACCGATGAAAGACCATTGACCTTTGACCACCATGATCCATCATCTGACATCTACCCCTGCTCCAGTGTTGGACCGCGGCGGTCCATCAGGACTACAGTGTCTCTGAGGCCTGTGAGGGGTCGATGAGCCGGGCCAGCCCAGTTCTGGACGAGTACCTGAAGATGAAGGCCTTCATCAGGTCGTCCCTGTAGCTTCTGTGCCAGAGGTTGTAGAGGACGGGGTTGACGCAGCAGTGCACCAAGGAGAAGCACTGCGTCAGGTGCAGCGCCACATCCAGGAAGTTCTCCATCCGGCAGGTGAAGGGCAGGACGTTCATCAGCGTCAGAGTGTCCAGCAGCAGGACGGCGTGGAACGGTAGCCAACACACCAGAAACACCAGGATGTAGGAGAGGACGATCCGCCGGCTGACCCTGCGCTCCGGGTCCGAGCTGGGAGGGATGGCGGCTACCAGGAGCAGGTAGGAGACGGCGATGATGGGGAAGGGGACGGCGAAGCCGAGCACGAAGAAACTGAGCTGGACTCCCACCATCCAGTCCCGGGGATTCTCCAGCGGGTAAACGGGTCGACATACGGCGCCGTCGCGGTGGCTGGACCGTACGGCCCGCAGGAAGTAGGTGTCAGGAACGGACGCCGCCAACGCCAGCAGCCAGAGCGACGCGCAGATCAGCCGGCGCAGCGTCTTCCTCCTCCAGCTGGGGGCGCCAGAGAGCAGCGTGGCAGACAGGTAGCTGTCGACGCTCATACAGGCGAGGAAGAAGATGCTGCTGAACAGGTTGAGGCTGAACACCAGATGGGTGACCTTACAGACGACCTCTCCGAACGGCCAGAGTCCACCCTGCAGCAGTGACGCGACCCAGACGGGCAGGGTCAGAACCACGCCCAGGTCCGCCACCGCCAGGTTCACCACGTACAGCCGGGACCCGCACCGGGCCCGGTCGGGCCGCAGGTTCATCCAGAACACCAGGACATTGGAGGCCACGCCCCCCAGGAAGATGAAGATGTAGAGGATGGAGAGGCAGAGGAGGAGCGCGGCGTGGCTGACGGCGCCCGAACACATCGTGGCCTCCACCCGAGAAAGGTTGGAGGTCAAGTTCAGCTCCTCCCACTGGTCCACCAGCTCAGAGAGGTCACTGCTGCTCAGGCTCATGGCGGGCCGGGTCCGGCTGCAAGACACAAGGAGGCCCGTCAGAACCAGAACCAGAACCAGGACCAGGACCGGAGGCGACCAGAACCAGAACCAGAACCAGAACCAGGACCAGGACCGGAGGCTGGACCTGGACCTGGACCTGGACCTGGACCAGAACCAGAACCAGGACCAGAGTCTGGACCTGGTTCTGGTTTTGTTTAGGATCAGGGTTGGAGATCAGGTTACCATGGAAACAGACAGCTGATAAGGTGGTAATAAAGCGATCAATGCATGTGGATGATGTGGGTCTGTGTCGGCCCGCGGGCCTCATGTTGAGCCCCTCAGACTGAACGGCTGACCTGAGGATGAGGAGGATGAGGAACAAAAGCTGAGGGTGATGAAGGTCCAAACCCAGCAGGACGCCTCAGGCTGAAGGTCAGGACCTTCACAATAAAAGCTTTATTGCAGCCAATTAGAGGCTGAAAGGAACCGCAGGAATCAGAGGAGAAAAAGAAGAAAGGCCCTGATGGTGGCCCATGTCAAAGGTCAAAACCATCTGAACAGAGTGGTTCTGTCTCCCCTGGTTCTGGTTCAGCTGGTTCTGTACTGCCGTCTCAGCAGGGTCCAATTCAAAGTTCTAGTGAGGATTAAAAGTTCGGGTCAGAACCAGCGTCCTTCTGTGGAGCTTAATGGAACGGGTTCTGCAGAGGTCCAGATGGTACCAGCAGTCTGAAGAAACACGGTCAGGACAACTGGACCTCCAGAACCGGATTGGCTGGTCCCTGAACGCACCACCATAAAGCAGAAATCAGGGGGCCTAAAGCCCCTTCATTTAGTCACAGACAGAACCAGACTCCGTTCAGAACTCGGTCCATTTAAGCTTCTCTGGACCACCTCTACCTCTTCAGGTCCGTGAAACAGAAAATTTAATGAGATTCACATCAAACCGAACCTCAGCTTTAATTCGGCTCAGATGTTCCGATCCCAGACAGAACCGTGCAGAACCTGTGGGTCTGATCAGAACTTCTCATCAGACCTGCAGGTGTTCCCCTGCAGCAGGTGGCGGCTCGGTTCCGATCCGGCCGAGAGAAGTTAAAAACAGCGCAGTTTGCGTCAGTTGCAGCGGAGGTTCTGTTGGGTACTTACAGCTCAGACAGCAGGGTTCGGCTCGGTCCAGAGATGGCTGCAGAGTCAGGAGTCCCGGTGCTTCAACTGTAGAGGAAGAACCAAGAACCTCCTACAGGTTCTGGAGGAGAGAGAGAGAAACACAGAGAGAGAGAGAGAGAGAGAGAGAGAGACGGTTCCGCTGCGGGATGAGGAAAAAAAACAAACATCCGCAGAAATACTGCACAAAATAACAGCATAATAGTAAAATAATATGTGATGTTTGTAAATGTCTCTTTCTCTGTGTGTTTGGATTTTAAACTATTTTGTATGATTTAGGTGTTACGTGTATTAACTCTATTATAATAACAACATGTGTTTAATGGCTAAAAACAAATAGGTACATATGTTAATAAATACAGACAGATCACTTTTTAAAATATTAAATAAAACAGCGAGTCAATTTGTGGATTAATGTAAATAAATAAAGGTTCTGGTTTCAGAGTCTATAAATTAGAAAGTGAACTGAGTGACGAGGTAGAAACTTTATTCATCGTTTCAGACAAATCATCAGTAACAGGAGTGAAAAAGCATTTAAATAAATCACAATATAAACTGCTAGTCGCATTTAAAGGAACAGTGTACATTTTTCCATCACACGCTTCAGTAACAGCATAAAGGCTTTTATTTTGTTAAAACGGTTTAAAGGCTTTTAATTGGTTAAGACAGTAACGGGCGATGACATCACCGGGTCGTCCTCACAGGGTGGTGAAGTGACTCAGCGCTTCCCTCAGCTTGTCTGCTATCTGTCCAATCAGAGGACACACAGGTGGTGATGTCACATGTCAGCTCTCCTGTCCTGACCCCTGACCCCTAGCCCCAGCTTACCTGCTGGTAGAAGGCCACCTGCTGCTCCAGGTAGAACTGCAGCACGCGGTTGTAATCGTAGATCCTGTTGCTATGGAAATGGTTCATCTCAGCTGCAGGAGACAGGAAGTGACATGTTTGGTTGTGAGCACGCTCAGTGGGCGGTTCTGCTGGCGGTCCGGTTACCCTGCAGGGCGTAGCTCATGCTGCTGACGCGCTGGCTCATCAGCTTCCTGTCGCTGCTGCTGATCCTTCCTGTGGAGACCAGACGCTCCGCCTCCTTCACCTTGTCCACCGCAGCCTGCACACAGGTGAGGCCACGCCCTCGTTAGGCCCCGCCCACTTCCTGGTTCACACACATTTACACCAAATAACCTGGAAACTCCAAAATAAAAGCCTTAATAAATGGGAAGAAACGGCAGACCCCGCTGAACCAATCAGAACCAATCAGAACCATCAGAACCAGGTGTGTAGGACAGAACCTTGTGGACAGTGATGACCTCAGGGAAGCATCCCAGCAGACCTTTATATTCGCTGTTGGTCTCCAGCAGGAAGTGCAGATCCTTCTGAGGCTGAAAACACAACATGATATTAACGAGTGTTTTACCTGCTTGGTGCAGGTGTGTGTGTGTGTGTGTGTGTGTGGGGGTGGGTGTGTGTATGTGTGTTACCTGCTGGGCGACGAGCTGAGCGATCTCCTCATACGTTTTCCCAGCTGCTGTCAAAGCGTTCGTCAGCGTTTCCTCTCCTGCAGCACAAACATTTCTCAAACTCAGATGTCCCAGTGTCCCTGAAGGCACCGCGGTGCACCTTCTCTACCTGAGCGTGAACTCACCTGGATACTTGCTGGTGTTGAAAACAGTGGACAGGTTCCCAAAGGCCCGGCCGATCCGCTCGTACTCTTTAGGCAGAGCTGCAGCACAAAAACCAGAGAAGAAGAAAATCAGCCAGTAGGAAATGGCGGCAAACATAAAGCAGATTTCATGTTTGTCCGCTGAACCCGGACTGGACCCAGATTGGACCCGAACTGACGTCCAGTGCAGCGTTTCCAGTGTGTCTGTCCGACGGTCAGCAGCTCTTTGACTCCATCATCCATGGACTTTGTGAACCGACTGTAGAGCTCACACTTCTGTTCCCTGCACAAAAACACTCCATGAAACAAAATGTTACCATGACAACCTGCACCTGTGAGGTGAGACAGGTGACTTACACCTGGGCCACGTCGAGCTCTGCAGCTTCAGGCTGAACCAGGCTGAACATCATCGGACCCACCGTCTCGTCTTTCTCCGCCCTCCTCTTCCCAGACTTCCAGTCCTGAAGCATCAGAAAACCAATCAGTACCTGGAGCCGGAGCTCACCTGCAGGGGGCGGAGCCTGACCCACCCGCTCATCCTTGTAGGTGAGGAAGAGCTGGAAGACTTCACTCTGGGAGACCACCGGGTGGCGACACATCCTGGTCATCCAGGCCTGCAGGCGCTCCATCCTGATCCTGATGAAGTCTTCATCAAACCGACCTGAGAGACCCGGCGACACTCAGACAGGCTCAACAGGTAAAACGGAGCAGGTTGCTATGGCGACTGCTCACCTGTCACCTGTTTGTCAGGAAGGGAGGGGATCGGCAGCAAGGATCCGAACTTCTCCAGGAGACGCTCGTACAGCCAATCAAAATGCTTGTAGCGATGATTGACAGTTCTGCTGGTGGTCTGCAGGGGGCGCACTGTGGTGAGGACTACTACACAGTACTACACAGTACTACTCCACACTACTACACAGTACTACTGTATAGTTCCTATACCATTCACCTCTACAGACGACAGTGAATCCAGTCTGTGTTCAGCTTTCGTTTATATCTGAATTCACCAGAAAGTACCTTTACTACAGACTACTACAGTGCAACACTAAGTACTACATAGTACTGCAGACAATACTGGAGAACTACATGGTGTGTATCGATATACTACGGCAGAGCAGAGCGCCTCACGTTGGGGGTGATCTGGTACTCTATGAAGCTCTTCAGGCCGTACAGTTTGGACTCTTTCTTCGGGTCGGCGATGACGCAATCCAGAGGCGTTGCCGGGTAGAGCCACACCGGCCCCACGTCCCCCATCTGATTGGACAGAAAACAGGAGCCAATCACAGCGCACTGCACAGGCCCGCCCTAACTCAAAGACCAATCACAGGCAGGACTCACATAAACAGGAAGGCTTTCTCTGCTGGTGGCAGGAGGGCTGGCCAATAGGAAGACTTCTGGGCTCGGCCCTTTGGAGAACGGGAACCTGAGGACACATTACTGGGTTATACTGGGAACTAGTACTGGGAACTAGATTCTACTGGGAACCAAACTGGGATCTCCTGTTAACCTGCTTCCTTCAGGGATATTATATTGGGTTTTACTGGGAGCTGTACTGGAACTGGGAGCAGGACCAGGTCCTGGACTCTGAACCAGCGGCTACTGGTCTGGTTCTGGTCCGGTTCTGGTTCCTGACCCGGGTGAAGGAGTGATTACTTGTTGAGGGAGATCTTGACGGTGTGTCCGTGTGCGCTCCGTCCCGAAGCCCCCGCCTCCTCCTCCATGTGGCCGTTTCCATGGTAACTGCTAACCGACTGGTCGTCCCAGTCATCGTCCCACTCGCCGTCGTCGTCGTCGCCCCCTGCTGGAGACTGCTGGTAAGCCCCGCCCCCCGACCAGGAGTCTCCGCCTCCTCCGCCACCGATCTGCAGGAAGGAAGCGGTTCTGATGAAGATGAGGAGGAGGAAGAGGAGCTAGTGACCTTCTTCCTGACTCACCTGTAGATACCCCTCAGGTACCAGCCCGGTCCGGCCGCCGGCGTTCTGAGCAGCGATCCAGCCTCCGCCCACAGTCTGCACAGCAGAGACCAGTTAGCAATGAGAGAGGACTGGGAGGACTGGGAGGACTGGGACTACCTGGTCCATGATGGTCACCGTCTCTCCCTCTCGGACCGACAGCTCGTTGTTCCCGGGTTCTGCGGTGAAGTCATACAGAACCACAGCCTGAAACAGAACAGAAACCAGAACCGGGCTCAGACTGGACCGCTGGAAATAAAACTGAATGTCATGTGGTTTTGGTCCGGTTCTGGTCCAACTCTGGTCTGGTTCTGGTCCGGTTCTGGTCCAGTTCTGGTCTGTTTCTGGTCTGATTCTGGTCCAACTCTGGTCTGATTCTGGTCCGGTTCTGGTCTGGTTCTGGTCCGGTTCTGGTCTGTTTCTGGTCTGATTCTGGTCCAACTCTGGTCTGATTCTGGTCCGGTTCTGGTCTGATTCTGGTCCGGTTCTGGTCTGGTTCTGGTCCGGTTCTGGTCTGTTTCTGGTCTGTTTCTGGTCTGATTCTGGTCCAACTCTGGTCTGATTCTGGTCCGGTTCTGGTCTGGTTCTGGTCCAACTCTGGTCTGATTTTGGTCCGGTTCTGGTCTGGTTCTGGTCCGGTTCTGGTCCAACTCTGGTCTGATTTTGGTCCGGTTCTGGTCCAGTTCTGGTCTGTTTCTGGTCTGATTCTGGTCCAACTCTGGTCTGATTTTGGTCCGGTTCTGGTCTGGTTCTGGTCCGGTTCTGGTCCAACTCTGGTCTGATTTTGGTCCGGTTCTGGTCCAACTCTGGTCTGATTCTGGTCCGGCTTTGGTCCGGTTCTGGTCTTCAGAAAATACAGCTGCAGCTGCTGGTTCCGGTTCTGACCCTGTTGCATCCTGCCCATTAAATACGGTTGCCATGGTGACCCACTGACACATGAAAGCTCATGCAGGACGGAGGAATGAGTTCTGGTTCCGGTCGGTGGAACCTGGACCGTTACTGCTCAAACAGAACCACGTCCCGCTGCTATTTGACTTCCGCCTTCTGCCCACCTGGAAGCCCCGCCCCCTGGCCGCCCTGTCTTTGATCTCCACAGGTGTCACCCGTCGTACGTCCAGCTAAGCCGCTCGCGCACAGGTGACCCATCCCAGGAACCCACCTGACCTCCATGCGCAGCTCCAGCTGAGCGCGGTTGTTTTCCCGTCCGAACCTTTTACTGGACTTCCGGTACCGCTCGGTCCGGGTCCGGATCGGGGTCCTGATCCGCTTGAGCGCTTACCTTCACAGCCATGCTGACGTCACTGAAGATGGTTCCGATGCCCCGCGCGGTTCCGATCACAGATCCATCCCGTCCGCTCTCCCCGCATCCAGCTGGATGGAGCGCTGCGGCAGCATCCGGTTGTTCCTTTCAAAGTAAAAGCATGACGATAAAGAGAGCGGTTTAGGACTCGGTTCTGATCGCTGGTTCCGGTCCAGTCTCTGTGCTGCGTAGGTGTAACAGCGGCAGCTGCACAGATACGGTACCGGAGGCAGAACCGAACCTTCATCTTTAAACGGGACAAGGAATCAACGCTTTCTTACGAAAGTCAACTTCCGGATTGTGACGTCAGACACCCGGAAGACAAGGCTGTATTTACTGGGCGTCCCCAGAGCAGCGTCGGGTTACAGAGGATCTGTGTTTACATGAAACATACGGAGACGATGACTATAAATAAACTTTATATATAAAAATCATAATCAGTTTTCACTATAAGACATGAACCGATTATTACACTGTGCATAATTTTAATGTAAAAATATTTACGACCGCAATAAATATTTCTCTAAAATATTTTTATATATGAAAACATATAAAACTGCAGAGCTAAGTATTATTTAACGAAGCAAAGTACTTAATTACTGCTTGCTAAATACTTAGCTTCCATATTTAACTAAGTATTTTGTTATATAAGTAGCTATTTAGTATGCTGTATAGTAATATAATTTGGAACTGGGACATTTATTAATAATAATCATTGTCGCTGTTAATGTTTTACTTGCAAATGGCGGCCATGTTTCTGATTGGATCATGACTGATAAAAGGAAGATGATGAAATGTGTGAATATCTGGTCCAATATAAGGTTCTGTTAGGAAACCAGAAGTAAAGTTCAGCTGCTGAGCAGGTCACTGCCTGTCCTCGGCCTGCAGAGGGCGCTGCAGCTGTTTTCTCTCCAGGAGCATAAACAACAGAACAAAGTTTCCTTTAAGTCTTTTATTGGTTTGAAGCTGTTTTCAGGTCAGTGACGACATCAGTTACAGAACCAGAACCTCCAGAACTTCCTGGAAACAAACATTTCTACATAGTTAGAGTGGAGTTAAGCAGATCAATACAGATGTGATTATTGATTAATGCGATCAGTTCATCCTCCATCAGCTTCATCAGTCTGATCAACTCTGACTCCAGGGGGCGCTGTATCCTCCTGTTAGCGATGGTTAGATCCACACTGACACGTCGATGAGGCGGTTACACAAGCTGACTGCAGGGGGCGCCGCGGAGCGCTCAGTGGACACACCACCACATGACCAGCACGGAGGCCAGCAGGCCTATCACAGAGCTCGCTGCAGACGAGGGGGCGGAGTTACACAGGTCGGAGTTGCAGCACCTGAAGGTGAAGCTGGACACCTGGGAGGAACGGACAGGGTCAAAGGTCAGAGGTCAGGGTACGCAGTCAGCAGGAACCTACCAGAGGACCCAACTGGTTTCAGTCCTAATGTGGTTTCCATGGTAACGGAAAACCTGAAAAGGAACCAGAACCAGAGGTTCTCCAGGGTGGTTCTGGAGGTTTTTCTAGGTCATTACATAATCTGAAGGATTTTGGTGTAATTACAGGCTGTGACCACAGGAGGGCGCTAGAGAGTTCCTGGCAATAATAATAAAATAATCTTTTCTTTTTTATACTTCTCTAATTTTTTTAAAGCTACATTGACTTGTTCGTTTTGTCCTTCAGTTCACCAATAATCGTTTAGTTTTATTATTGATCTAATTCAAAATTTAACTATTCTGAAATATTATAGAGTAATTACAGACTGTGGCCACAGGAGGGCGCTAACGAGAGTTTCTGACAAATAAGAAAAATCGGAGCAATAAAATAATCTTTTGTTTATTACAGCTGTTTACTCTGTTCCACATCCAGAACCAGAACCAGAACCAGCTGGATCAGCTAGTGAAGGTTTTAGGATTTTCTCCCTTCTGCTGACTCAGCAAGTTTCTTCACGTTCTGGTACCAGTCTGGTTCTCCAGCAGAACCTTTCTGGTCTGAAAAGCTGCAGGGATCGAGCCAGAACCTGGACCAGATTCCAGAACCAAACTGGTCAGAGGGAGACTTGGTTGTTGTCTGGACGGTGGACCTGGTACCTGGGGGAACATCTGGGCCAGGCGGCTCCGCTCACACTCCGTGTACTTCAGACACTTCCTGTAGGTCATCCCACCTGCAGAACAGCAGACAGCCAGGTGAGAGATCCAGAGCGACACCTGAGGTCCATTGGGCCCGGTGGACGGTACGTACCTCTCTCGACGAGCGTGAGGCAGGCGTCGTCGTAGCTGCAGTCTCGCTGCTTGGTGCAGCTGGCGGTGTAGTCCTTACAGCTGTAGCAGCGGATGGCGGACCCTGAAAGCACAGCAGCACAGCTGGACGTCACCTGGGGTCCAGTTCTCCATGACGGGTCAACCATGGCTCAGGTTCTGACAGGTCATAACTTTCACCTGAAAACTTCCTGAATTCTTTTGAAAGTTCCTGGGAAATTCCCAGAAAGTTCTGAAACGTGGCTAAATACAAAGCAGATCATCCCACCGGACTCCGCTGGCTTCATTTGGGCCGACACTGCCGGGTTCTGCATTACGCAAGAATCTCACATATCACTGCAACTCTCAGCTCTCCCAGAGAGCAGGACGGATTTATACTCAGCCAGTCCAGTTGGTTCTTGGCTCGTGTTCTGCTGCTGTCTGATTCCCAGCATCGTCCAGCTGGATGGAGGTTTAGCAACAGTTATTTCCACATTCAGCAAATCTGAGTTTCCTCCTGATTTTCAAACTGACTCAGAACATTTAGGTTGATAAGAAGAGCCAAACTCCATAAACATTAACTATTAATATAATTTATTCCTGAAATGGTTCTAAAAGGTTCCCAGAGCTCTGAATGTTTCTATGGTTCAACTTGAAGGTCCCTCCAAGGTTCCTTTCCTGCAAAGGTTCTTTGAAGGTTCCTTCATGATTCCTGTAAACTTTATCTAAACATCCTAAAAATGTTCCAGGAAATCTACATGTAGAATCTGGATGTTTCTAAATGGACCCGGACCCAGAAACCTCCTGGGAGGTTCTGATGGTTCCTATCAGCTGTAACATGAACCAGTCAGGAGAACTGAACCTGTTCCCCAACAGATCTGAACAGAACCAGAGGTCAGAACCAGGACTCAGACTCTGAGGTGCTGCCCCCTAGTGGTCAGACCGTGTCAAGCAGATTTCAAACACATCAGACCTTCAGACACAGAAACATCACAGCAGGTTCTGCTGAGGCGTCGGAACCGAGTGACCCGAGCAGCCAGGAGAACCAGACGTACCGAGTCCGACCAGAGAGGAGCAGACCAGCAGGCAGATCACCACGGAGTGCTTCATCTTCACCTCGGCGCAGCTCAGAGTCTCTCCTACAGACAGAACCAGAACCAGAGAGAACCAGGACTCAGACAGAACCAGAACCCACACAAAACCAGAACCAGGGTTCAGATTAGTCTGAGCAGAACCTCAGGGTACTCACCCAGCAGCAGCAGCAGGACGGTTCTGGTGAGGATGAGGAGCAGAAACTGAGCCTCTGACGGATGACTGAACCTCACAGGCTCCGCCCACTGGGAGGGGCTTGTGTTCAATAGTTCATAAGCCCCGCCCACTTCATTCTGTCTCTGACTGGGAGACATGAAGACTGATCCACTGGCAGAGAGGTTCTGAGTCAACAGAACCATCCAGAACCCAAAGCCCGTTTGGTCCCAGGTGACACCAGATTCAAAATGAGATCATGTGTCCAATATGCACACAGGTTCCTCCAGATGCACCTGGAGCTGGACCATCCCTGCAGAGAGGGAGAACCAAACGGGCCGGCTGCATCAGAACCAAACCCATCGCTCCTTAAACGGGCCGGCTGCATCAGAACCAAACCGGGCCGGCTCTAGTTGTTTCTAAAGCTTCCAGTGAATGGAGGCCAATGTCGAGTCTCTGCGTTTGTTTTGTTAGAAGATGCTAGCAAGTCTCTGATTGGCTGAGACCTCCACCGGGATGACAGGATGTCGGCCATATTTGGTCTTTGAGACGTTGGAACTGCATGTGAAGATGTTGATTTGTTTCTCCTTCCTTCTTATGATTTAGGTTAAATTTCTTTAGCAGCCTTTAATTAGCCTGTCTGACAGGTCAAAGGTCAACAGGTCGGGCCTTGAACCTGTGACGGCTGCCTTTAGGTCTGCAGTGTGGAGGTCAACCTTCACCTCCACATCCTGTTTAGTTTATTATGTTATAGTTACATTCTTATGGTTTTTCGACTTTTTGTCTACATTTTTTTATGATTTATTTATTTGTGTAGTTTTTTATTTTTATTTTGAACTATAATTGTTCTAATATTTTTATGTCTTATTTAGTTGTAATAAGTTTTCATTACATTTTTACACATTTTTGGGGTGTTTTACTATTTAGAAGTGCATATTTCTATTTTGTTTTTTATGTTTATGTTTTTTATTTTGATTATTATTTAACGCTTCATTATTTTTATATAATATTTCCATGCATTTTTAATTTATTATTTTTTTTGCATTTTTTATATTTTATATATTCTTTTGTATTTTATTTTGTTTCACTATTTTCTGTTTCATTTTTCAATATGTTATTATTACTTATTTTATATTTTTTCATTATTCATACTTATGTTATTTTATCTTCTTGGTGTTTTATGATGTTTATGTTTATTGTGTGTATATATTTACTTCCTGGTTGTGTTTGCTTCTCTCCAGTTGTTCTTCCAGCTTTGAGCTTCTTTCTGTTGATGTTTTTATGGATCTTTAACAGCCAGACCCCAGCAGCTCGGGGTCACGGGGTCATCCTCAGGACAGGCCGTGCCTCTGTGACGGCGCCGTGGAGAAACCGGACCGCGGCTCCGCCTGCGGCCGTTTAGCTCAGTCCAGATGCCGGACAGCTGCGGTGTCGGCCGCTGCGGCCGCCCGGCGCCGAACAAGGCGCTCAGTGTGAGCGCAGAACAACGGCGGCCGTGTTCCCGGCCCGGCCACAGAGGACGCTTGTTCCCCTTCATCAAACATTTATTCAGAACCTCGTCCAGATCCGCTCCACGATATGATGCCGCTGCTCCCACCGGTCCTCCAGAACCGACCCACAGCCAGCGCCGGAGGTCAGAGTCCGCCTGGAGGCGGAGCCTTCTGTCCGTGGAGGTCAGCGACTCCTGAGGGTTTCCAGGAAAACACGGCAAAAACACTCAAGATGGTTCCTCTGGTTCCTGGTGCAAATATGTAGAGACAAGATCAAACTGAGAGCAGCTCAACTCAATAAATCCTTAATAGTCATTAAAGGTTCCAGTTTTTCATTTAAAAACTCCGATATCTTGTTCAGACTTTTGAAAACATTTCTAAAAGTCTAAATTTTCTTTTGGTGGAAATGTAGTCCAGTGTTGGCGCCCCCTGGTGGTCAGACTCAAACTGAAGCTCTGTCTGAATTTACCTGTCTGACCTCCAATTCCCAGCTTCTGATTGGCCGGCGCTGCTGGCTGCTGATTGGCTGTCAGGCAGCAGGTGGGAATCAGCAGTCATGTAATGTGACGCCTTCATTCATCATTGATGAGCAGCAGCTCCTGATGAAGGATGGTCCAGTTCTGGTTCAGGTCTGGTTCTGGTTCAGGTCTGGTTCTGGTCCGGTTCTGGTTCAGGTCTGGTTCTGGTTTCTTGGGTTCCGGTCAGAATACTCCTGTCTCATCAGCCTCTATTGTTCCGTCTCTCCAGAAGAAAACGGATCAAACTCCTGTTCTGGTAAGTGGATCAGAACCGACACCAGCAGGTTCTGGTTCTGCAGAGTGAGTCTTGGATTTTAACTCTCTGCTAAGGAATCCACCGGATCTCCATGGACCTCAGCCGCACAGGTGAGATCCGTTCTGCTGTTCAGAACCAGGAAAGTCCAGACAGGGGTTCTGGTTCTGGTCTGAACCTGGACCTGCTGATGTCATCGGTCGAGTCAGTCAGTTCCAATATGAACAGTTCTTTTGTTGTTCTCTGAACAGAACCCGTGACTGAGGCCCGTCTGTCGGTCTACAGAACCGCCATGAAGGTCCGATCTCTACAGAAGTTCTGCCACAGTAAGACTCACTGGTTCCTTCCCAGTTCAGATCTGCACCAGTCAGAGCTCACCAGCAGTCCAGTTCAGCTAAACCAGTTTCTAAACTGACTGACTGTGTTCATTTATGCTGAAAGGAATGTGTTCAGGTCATGAATGAACTTGTTCATTCTGACCAGAACTGGTTCATAAATGATTCAGTTCCATAAGTTCATATTGTCATTAAACATGTTCAGTTCATTCACCTTTAATGAACTGAGTGAATCAGTTCATACCAACATGAACTGATTCAAGTTAATGGATCACTGAAGGAATTGGTTCAATTTCATAAATCAGTGAATGAATCAGCTCATATTAATGAATCAGTTGACCTTGTGACCTGTCTTTCTGTTCCAGTGGACGCCGTCTTCATTCAGCACATCGCAGCAGCCTCCCAGCTGGTGGGCGGGGCTAACCCCAGGAAGGACGCCATGTTGAACAGGGAAAGCGTGGCCTCGGTTCTCAACAGGATGTTTAATTGCGCGACCCAGGAAGTGACTGCGGCGGCCTCAGAGGAGACCGGCAGTCTACTGCTCAGGCTGCTTGACCGGTCCGTTAGGTCGGCCCCAGGTCCGGTTCTGGTTTCAAGACGACTGGGCTGATTCTGGACCTGCTGTGTTTCAGAGAGGAGACCGGTCAGGTGTCGGCCCGGTCTCTGCAGACCGTTCTGGTCGCTCTGTCTGCGGACAGCGTGCTGGCCAAGTACAGGAGTGAGTATCTACCAGAGTACTGATAGAAACCAGAACCAAATGGACCCGGATGGTTCTGGCTCTGTCCTGCAGGTCTGGTTCGTCTGTCAGGAGACGGCTCCGGTTCCGTCACCAGGTCTGCCCTCAGCGCTCTGCTGCAGGATCTCAACAAGGTAGGACTACATTTCCCATCATGCCTCAGTGCCCCAGCTCTCTGACCGCTGAGTGTTTAGGTTCCTGCGGCGGTCCAGGAGCAGGAAGTGTTCGGCAGTGTGGAGGCAGCAGTCACTTCCTGTTTTAACCAGGTGAGGACTCACAAACGATCCCGACCTCACCTGACCTCACCTGTCCTCTCCTGACCTTTCCTGACCTAACCTGCCCCCATCTGTCTGCAGGGCGGGGCTCCAGCTGTGAGCCAATCACATCTCCTCTCGTGGCTGAAGAGTGAGCCCCGGCTGTTGCTATGGTTACCAACTCTCTACAGACTGTCGGCCAGTCAGAAGGTGAGCCACGCGGTCCGCTGCCACACCTGTAAGGCCTTCCCCATCGCCGGGCTCAGGTGAGTCTGATCAACTGGACCAGGTGAGGACAGAGAGTCGCTCAGGTGAGACAGAGTTCAGACCCGCTTCACGTCTGTGCTCAGGTATCGCTGCAGGAAGTGTGTGAACGTCCAGGTGTGTCAGGACTGCTTCCTGAACGGCCGGCAGACCAGGAAGCACAAAACACACCACCCAGTGGTCGAGTTCTGCACTCAGGTGAGGTCAGTCAGGTGAGGTCAGACAGGTGAGGTCAGACAGGTGAGGTCAGACAGGTGAGGTCAGACAGGTGAGGTCAGTCAGGTGAGGTCAGACAGGTGAGGTCAGACAGGTGAGGTCAGACAGGTGAGGTCAGTCAGGTAAAGTTAAAGCGATCCACCTTTGTTTCTGTGTTTGTGTGTAATCAGCCCACCTGGAGAGAGTCTCTGTCCTCCTTGGTGCATAATGCTCGTCACGCCCTGTTGCCACGGCGACATACTCACAGAGAAGCTGATAGGATGAGCGTCCTGGCGTGGGCGGAGCCAGCAGAGACCCAGAACAGGTGAGTGAGCGCTGCAGGGTAAACCTCAGTTCTCCGGTGTTGAAACGTTCTGCCTGCAGAGCTCCGCCCACCTCTGATGCTGCGACCCCACTGGCTGCCTCGGCGCGCTCTTCCTCCTGTGATGAAGAGGAGGCCCGGGACGCCGCGGTGCAGGCGTCTCCTCCTCCGTCCTCATCCAAGTCTTTGCAGACGGATGAGGCTCCGCCCACCCAGCAGGTAAGGAAGCTCCAGGTAAACGATAGGCAGTGTCAGGCGGTGTAATGACGCGTCCATCCTGCAGGGGGCGGCGCTGCTGACTGAAGTCAGGAACCTGCAGAGAGACAAGTGGTGAGGCTGAAACCAGCACCGTCCCAGTACGGTCTGTACCTGACTCTAACTGGTTTGAACTGGTTCCACAGGTTGCTGGAGCAACAGCTGGGGGCGTGGCGCCTCACCGTCCAATCAGAGCAGGGCATCCTGGAGGACCGCTGCTCTGAGATGGAGGTCACCATGGCAGCGATGAGGCAGCACAACGAAAGGCTGCAGGACACGCTCAACCAGGTAGCTGTGACTGGCCGCTGAGGACAGGTGCATCATGGGAGCTGTAGTTTATGTTTGGTTCATCTGCGTCAGGCTCTGAGAAAGATGGAGGCTCAACAACACGCCAACAACACGGATCACACTGAGGGAGGAACTGCCACGCCGACCTCTGACCCTCCTACCGACGAGGAGGAAGAAGAGGAGCTGATGAAAGACGTGGACGAATGGCGCATGAATGAGCCTCAAACTCCATCTCCCACAATTCCACACAAATCCAGTCTGTCACATGATGAACAGGTGGAGGAAATGCCAGAGGACCATCAGCCAATAGGACGACAGGGAGACCCTGAGGAGGCGGGCCTACAAAGAAACGTCACTTGTCTGTCCGATGCAGAGGATCCTTGTAGTCCTGAAGTCTTGCTGCAACAGACTGTGGACAGACTGAAGACGGAGATGGACGGGATGAGAGACAGAAACACAGGTGAGACACAAATGGACAGATAAATCTCGCAGGTGAGACAGACTGACACAGGTGGACCACCTGTCTCACCTGCCAGGTGAGACACCTTCTACCTGTCCTGAACAGCTTCGGTTTGTGTGCTTCCAGGTGAGAGCGTGAGGGCGGAGTTAGCGGCGGCAGCGGAGCGGGTGGGGGACGCGGTGTCCCTCCTGGTGGACGCTGTGAGGACAAACTGAGCAGGCGCGGCTCTTAGAAAACCTTTTATTTATTCAGGACCAATATTTAAACACGCAGGTAGAAAAGGTAAAAACATGGCCACCTGTTAAACTGGTGAGACAGTACGGAGACACAGAGCTGCCGAACAGTAAACATTAATGTCAATAAGCATGTCTCCATGGCAACAAACATGTAGCTGTACTGGTTTCCATTCTGTAAAAACGTTGTTTATCTTATAAAATTATTAAAACAGATCATAAAGAAAATAATTTATCTTGTCAGCCATTCAGAAATGAAATGATCTTCTTCTTATTGCACAGTGGAGTTTTCTTTAGTGTCAGGTGAGCTGGGACAGGTGTAGCTCCAGTCCGTCCACAAAGAGTCCGCCCTGCTACCTGCCCCCCCTCTCGCAGCCACGCCCCCTCTGGCTCCTCCCCCTGCGGGGGGCCGGGAGGGCGTGGCTTGTGGAGCTGAGGAGCTTCCTGCTGGGTGCTGCACGTCGGAGCCCCTCCCTCCTGGGCGGAGGGGGCGGGGCTTGAATCCTGGTCCTTCGTTGGGAGGGTGGGGGGCGTGGCCTTCCGCCCCTCTCTCTCTCGGTGGGCGGAGTCCGAGGAACCCTTCCTGTCCTCCTGACGGTCTCTGTCCCAGAGTCTGCACTGAGCGCGCTCATCAGGGCCGCGTCACCTTTAGGCCCCTCCCCCGGCCGGCGGTCCATGTTGAGGTCAGGACTCAGACTCCGGAACAGCTGACGGACACACGGCGGCGGCTGGCCGGAGGGGGCGGGGCCTCTGGGTCTCAGTAAAGCCTGTGGAGGGTTTCTGAGGATCTGATTGGTCCCCGGCTCGTAGAACTTAACAGGAAGTCTTTTATACTTGACCTTTAGCCTCTGCAGGTCGACAGGCCGCCGCCTCCTTCTGCAGCGCTTGGGGGCGGAGTCTCCAGGCGGGGCGCCAGCAGAGCAGGACGGGGAACAGAGCAGGTAGACCAGCGAGGTGCGGGGCTGGACCGGAGTAACGATGCTGGAGTAACACGCAGGCAGCGAATGCCACGCCTGTGACTCAGGGGTTCTCTCATTGGCTGCAGGGAGGCAGGTGGGCGGAGCTTCTGAAGACAGCTGATGGACAGTTGGGATAACCAGTCGTAGCGTCTGAGTGCCGTGACTCACTTTAACCACCTGAAAGGACAAAACCAGGTGAGGCGTTTGTTTCCAGGAGAGAAAATCAGACACAACCCCGTCTTGCTTACTTGACACCTGGATGCCACTCTGAAGCTCCGCCTCCTCTTCCTCATCCTCACACAAGCAGAGTCATCATCATCCTGGTCCACCAAGGGCAGAACACCTGTGTCTGGCTCCACCTCCTGGGCCTGAGGGGCCTCCTTCCTCCTCCTTCTGCCAAACCTGAGGGAAACAGATCACCTGAGATTAACGAATCACCTGAGATCCATATTACATGTTTAGACCAGTAGATGACCAGGTGGGCCACACACCTGAGAACAGGTGAGCTGCAAAGCTAACAACTAAGAATGGATCAAAAGATGTTCACCTTTGAACAGGTGAGTTAACAGGTGTTACCTAGCCAGTGACTCTGTGTCGAAGTAGCAGATGAATCTGCCCCGTCTGAACTGCTGGACCAGCCTCTCCACGCGGGCCTCGTCCTCCTGCTCGATCTGGGTCCAGGTCTTCCCCCTGAAGGATTCTGGGATATGTTGTGGGACCGGCAGGACGTCCTCTATGGGGACGTCCCAGATGCCCTGGTCCTGCTGGACCGCCCCGCCCAGCAGGGCGCAGTCCAGCTGGCTGGAGTACACCTGGTCCTCCACGTCCACCTGGACGTCCATGAGGTGGCCCAGGTCCCGCCCCTCTGTCTGGCTCACCTGGACAGGTGGGTCAGCTCTCTGGAAAACCACCTGCTGAGCAGAATCACAGTCAGAACCTGGAGAAACAGAACCGTCCCCAGACCCCCATACATACCTGAACAGGTGTGTCCCAGTCCTCACTCTGCGTTTCCATGGAGACAGGAAGGCTGAGATGGAGGCTCTCTGTCTCCCCCTGCTGGTGGTGAGGTGAAGTGACGCTGTAGCAGCACATCTGGATCACCTGGGAGGGTTCAGAGGGGACAGGTCAGGTGACATCAGCTCTGCGTCTGATTGGTCGGTTAACTCCAGCTCTGCACACCCACAAACAATGCTCCAGTACATGAAATAAACATTTAATTAATATATTTTCACTTTCATTTATTATTCATTTAGCAGCATTGCTGCCACATACCTTAGTGTGTACCTGATGTTTATGCACCTGATGTTCAACTATTTATATATATATTTTTAAAAATGACTTTTATTAGATTCCATTTTTCCAATGTTTTCATCACCTTCCCTCCAACTCTCTAGCGCCCCCCGGATGCCCCCACTGTGAAAATCCCTGGGTGAACCACTGACCTCTTCAATGGTCTGTTCCACCGGGTCGCTGTGGGTGGAGAATGCCTCCGCCTTCTGGACCGCCCTCCTCTCCCTCTGCCAACTCACAAAGGGCCTCTGGGGCCTCAGGTCTGAGCAGAACCGGGCCCTTGGTCCAGATGCAGTTTGGATCTTTGCCTCTGCAGGAGCCTGGAGCCTCTGGCTGGCGCTCGGGTCCAGCTGAGCCGGGCCCCAGGGGGCCTGAGTGGAGGATGAAGAGTCACTGGGTTTCCTCCGGTTGGTCTTCCTGTGGGCTTTTCTGTGGACAGAGGGCGGAGCCTGTGGCTGAGTGGGAGGAGCCTGTTGCTGAGGGGGCAGGGGTTCAGGGTGCAGAGTTTGGTGCTGAGGGGGCTGAGTGTTCGTGCAACAGGGTGGAAGAGACACCTGTCCTTCGTCCTGCCTGTCTGATTGGCTGTGGAAGCTGTGCTCTGTCTCCTGATTGGCTGGCTGACAGGACGCATCATCAGAGCTGGGCAGGTGTTCTCGAGTGCCTAGCGACTGCCCGTCTCCGTCGGAGGAACAGAGTTCATCAAGCTCCGCCTTTGGCAGCGGGGGGGTGGAGACAGACGGCAGGTCGGCGTGGGACGGCCTGGTGGACCCAGATGGACAGGTTACCCATAGCAACAGCTGGCTGTTGCGTTAGTGGAGATGTCTGTTTTGCTCACCTGGTGTCGCCGTAGCGATGTGGGTGGTGCTCCTGGACGTCCCGCAGGAAGCGCTCCAGCAGCGTCAGCCTGCTCTGGTTGGCCCTGGCGACGGACACGGGGGCGGAGCCTCTGGCGGACGCCCGGACAGAATCCAGGTGTCTGAGGCTGGACAGATGCTGTGTGGGACACATGGTGATGATGTCATCAGGAGCCGGAGTGAGGCCGGACTCGGTCTAAACTCAGGCGTTCCTGTACCTGGTCCAGGCTGGTGTAGAGGACTCTGCAGTAACCACAGTAACCCTGCCTGCTGGGCTCACAGCTGGATGGACCGGGCTCAGGCTCCGCCCACATCCTGCCAGACAGACCACACCTACAGCCTACAGCTCATCTTTACTGATGATTGTCTCTGATTGGTTACCAGAAGAGTAAGCTCACCTGCTGGGAGGCTCTGCCTCCTTCTGGTTACCTTCATCAGACATCCTGACGGCACACCTGGAACACACACACACCTAATAACACACCTGTACAAGGTGAACACACACATCCTCACATCCACTGACCTGGAGGTGGCGCAGTCAGAGGGTCTGTCCAATCAGAGCGCTCCATGCTGTAAGTAACAGCAAAGAGGTGGGAGCTCCAGAGTCCATGAGCCTGAAGGGGAAGCAAACGCCATACTGGTTGCTATGGTGATGCTGCCTCTGCACATTCTCAGAACTGTGTTTAAGCCCAGTGTCACGTTAAAACCCATCAGAACTGTTCTGGTGGACCCAGATCTGCAGCAGAACAGTTACCTCCTAAAAGAGCTCAGGAGGTTCTTTACTCAGGACCCGGCACTGATACATATCACCATGGTAACATGGCTTATTCAGCCCGGATTAACACCTGCCGCTACTGATACTTTTCACATTTACCTGTCTAACTCTCATCCAATCAAAACACCGCTCTCCCCGCTGCCAACCAATTATACGCCAGATGATTTCCTTCTAACCAATCACAGTTTAGCTCTATGCATTTCTAACCAATCAGCTTGCACTTCTTGCTGAAATAGTAACCCATGTCTAGTCAATTAAAGTCTCGGTTCCGTATTCTGGGTCCAACTGGGGACTAACCCGGGTCGTTTTGAACCGTGACAACAGAGATGCTGACGTGTCACAGCGATCAGCTTCCGGTTAGCTATGTTGTTAGCCGATTAACTCCTGAGCTTAATAGCAGCACGGAACCCGTCAGCGGCGGTCCGGTCCCGTCACTGCTGCCTAGAATCACTGATTGTCGGGTTCTTTTACCTGCAGCAGGTCGATAGTTGCTGTTTTTACGGATTATTTATCTTCTTCCGCCGAGCGATGCTCCACTGCTGTTTAGTTTCCGGTCCAGTCTTCTTCTGCTCCATGTGGAACAGAGTTCTTTAAACTGCATCGCCACTAGCGGTCAGATAGAGGAACTGCAACCTCAAGAGTTCAGCAAGAAATGCACCCAAATTTAAGGCAATAAATTCACTTCTTCATTCAGATTAAATTGGAAAAATTCAGAATTTATAAAAGTGTTTCAACTTTAAAGCTGGAGTAAATATTTCCCCTAAGATTAAAGACCCAACAGCTGATTTTTGCCAAGTGCTTTTTATTAAACATGATTAACTCAGATCTTATTGAAAGCTGCTACATCCATGGACTGTACAAAGTCCTCGAAGGCTGTGATCTTCTCCTCCAGGATGTCTGTGCCCACCTGCAGCAGAAAACACTCGGTCAGACCTCAGGAAGACACTCAGGACCAACCAGGCGACGTGCTGCAAACGTCTCACCTTGTCGTCCTCCACCACGCAGCTGATCTGGAGCTTCTTGATGCCGTAGCCCACTGGGACCAGCTTGGCTGCACAGATCACACCATGAGTCGGTTATTACCCATCAATAAAACAGATTAACATTTAATAGATGAATGTGGTCAGTTTCTGCAGCGGTCAGATCAAAGAGTGTCCATCAGTCTTCAGCCGAAAGATGGTGAGATGGATCATCAGCTGTGCAGAGTAGCTACACCTAGTCTGGGGTACTATGTGGTACTGGGTTGGAGGTACTGGTCCCACTACTGTGTGCGGTCCCCTTACATTGTCCCCAGATCAGCCCGTCCATCTCGATGCTGCGGACACACTCCTCCAGCTTGGCCATGTCCGTCTCATCGTCCCATGGCTTCACGTCCAATAGGAGCGACGATTTAGCGATGAGAGCCGGCTCTAGTAGGAGACAGAAAAAGAAGTCAGTTGCCAAGGAAACCCCACCATGCTGCTCTCTGATTGGTGGAGACTTGTCAGGTAAAACAGCTGTCCATCAGGCAGTCAGCCGAAAGATGGTGATTGGTTACTCATCAGCCAGCGCCACGTGGGTGGATGGTGAGGACGCCTCACTGGTCATGTGATCAGTGAGGTATCCTGTGATTGGTTGAGTGACGTACTTTTTGCTTTCTTGGCGGCGTACTCGGCCAGGCGCTGCTCCTTCAGCTTGGTCGCCTCGGCGTCTTCCTGACAGACAAAGATCAGGGTTGAACACCACACCTGAGCTCACCTGTGACCTCAACGTGACATCATAACGTCCTCACCTCCTCGTCAGAACCAAATAGGTCGATGTCGTCGTCATCGTCGTCGTCTTTGGAGGCGGCGGGGGCGGAGCCTGAGGTGGCGTCGGCCACTCCCGCAGGGCCGTACTGCCCCAGAGGTCTCTTCACACCTGGGAGGCTGACAGCCACGAAGCGTTGGTCACACCTGTGCACTCTGACCTGAGGATGACGACGAAGATGGGGGCGGGCTCACCTGTTCTTCTGGCTCTGGTAGGACTTGATGTGGTTGTACCACCGCAGGGCGTGGCACAGGTCTGCTGGGGGCGGGGCCGAGAGGACGTCAAAGACCACCACGTCAGCCTGAGAGGGGACAAACCTGTGGGGCACAGGGTTACCATGGTTACAGATGAGTCAGCTGATCTTTTGGGGTCCAGACCTGGACCACTGGGGCTTGGTTATCCTGGACTGGAGATGATAAATGGACCAGAACCAGAACTCTGACCAGACCAGGTTTAGATGCTAGACTTGGACCCGATTTGTAGTCCCAGTCATTAAAACTACGATAGTTTCTAATGTCTCCGGTTCTGAGTTTAGAACCGACTTTAGGTCCAGCATGAGCTTCCAGAACCTACAGCAGCCACTGCGCAGCCGCAGAGAGGCTGTTAGCACCATGTGAGCGCACAGTGGGCCACATTAAACCCAAATAAACCCAATATTTAGATCGAAACTATGAAGTCCATTCATCTGCAAACAGCTTTCATACGTTTGTATAAAACCATGATCACTTCCGGCTCCATGGAGCGCTAATGTAGCTTAATTTACCGCCGGAACTGAAGCTAACTGTTAGCCACGAGCTGAGCCAACATGGCGGCAGCCTCGCTGAACCCTGCAGGAGCAGAGAGGTTCTGCCGGGTTCTGCTGGGCTCACCCTTCGATGTAGCTGCGGTCCGACAGGAAGTCGTTGAGGACTTTGAGTCCGGAGGCTGATTTCAGGTCACCGAAGCCCATGATGGAGCTGAAGAACCAGAGAAGAAGAAGGAAGGAGCAGCCGGAGGAAGAAGGAAGGAGGAAGAGGAGAGAGGAGGATTTATAGCAGACCTGACTCCTCCTCAGTGGATCCTGCTCCTCCTCCTTCAGGGCTCCAACATAAATTACAATGTTTCATTTATGTCAGATTATTCTGGTGGCTCCAGAGAGAATAAATCTCCTAAATAAGTTTATAATATCACATAAAACCCACTAAAATGATTTAAACCCTCCTCATGGAACGAGTGTCCAGCAACACCTGGAGGCCAGTCTCAGTATCCAACTCAATGGGAAATTAAGTGGAAGGAAGAACTGCCTGAGAAGACTGTGAAGCAAACGTTGCTTAAATGTTATGAGGTATATTCTTCAGTGACTCATAGAATGATTATTAAAGAAGCAGCAGAAAACAGGTTTTCTTTGACAGCCTGATTTCCATATTTATCATCAACATGGTCACATGACTTCCTGCTCAGCCACTCTCACCTGCAGCTGACTCCTTAGCAGGCCGGGTGTGCCTGAACAGGAATGCAGTCAGAGCTGCCTATTGGTCACATGTGCAGCAGCGAGGTCTGCTATTGGCTGTCAATCAGAGAAGGTTAGCTGTGCCTCAAGGCCGTCAGAGATTCAGTCAGACTGATTCTAGAGCTCCAGAGCGATGGGTCAGGGCAGCTCCGCCTGCCCTCAGGTGAGTGCCTTATTTCCCTCTCTTTGGCTGACTATTGGATCTGGCTCTAAACTTCATCACTGGACCAGAACCAGCTTTGTTAAATGGAGCTGGTTTAATAAGGTGGTTCCATTAAGCTCACCTGTGCTGGTCTGGATCAGGGGTCAGGACTAAAGCTTAGGGACATGCCCACTTACCTGGAGGACTTAGCGCCTGTCCAGAACCTCTGGGCCCGCCCGCTCCATCAGGAGGACCAGACTGATGGACGTTCATCCCTTACAGGCTGTCAAAGAGAAGACCAGAAGAAGAAAACAAGGCCTGAAAGAATCAAGAATCATTTTCTCGTCTGGTTCTGATCCAGAAATGTTTCTAGTCCTGATGTAAAGGAACCCACAGGTTCCGAACATCTCAGGTTTTCAGGGAGTTAGATGGTCCACATGGTTCCCATCAGACCACAAACTCACCCAAAAGACCAGTTAGACCACAGGTGTATAAAGTGTGGTTCAGGGGCCATTTGTGGCCCTTGAAGTAATTTTGCGCGGTTCATTGTTCACAAATGAACCAAAGCAGAAAAACACTTATTATTTTTGAAGGGCGGGTTTCTAATGACTAATTTATATCTTCTTAACTGCAGCATTGTACTTAGTGTTTTCTTTTATTAGTCACGTTTTGTTTTTATTTAATATCCTAGCAGATAAGATCACAAACATCCAGTGACTCTCTCCTCAGAACCGGACTTGGCTGGAAACACAAAAGGTTTTTCAATTAAATTCTTTTATTCATTGCAGAGAATCGACTAAAAACATTTTTTGGACCAACAAAGAAAACATTCAGTTGAGAAACAATACGCCTTTTCTTTTGTTGTTGTTGATGCCACTAGCATAGCGTCACTAGACGTGAAAGGTTTAGTAGCTACAACCTTTCCTCTGAGTGGTTAAAATAACTAGTTAAGTTAAATAAATTCAGTCCATTTACCATTTTACCATTTCTATCACCCAGAATGCTGTGCGGTTCTGGATCAGATGTCTGTTGTGATGTTTATTGTCCAGCTCTGATGGTTCATAGAGGAACAGTTCTTCCTGTCCTTTTCTTTCCAACTGATAAACCATCTCATGATCCTGAAAGGTGGTTCTGGTTCTGGTTCTGGCCTAAAGCTCCTCTGGGATCCAGACTGGAAGACTTTAGATTTCTTCAGCACCAGAACCAGCTGAGCGTTAACCTGAAGCCTGTCCTCCTCTGTCCAGGTGTTGATCATGGGTCTGGACTCTGCGGGGAAGTCCACCCTGTTGGCCCAGATCCTGACCGGACAGGTGAGTGTCAGAACACTGAGGGTCACCAGCCCTCAGGCGTTCTCATGAAACATTTACCTTCTCAGACGGTCAAAACCTCGCCAACCGTGGGCTTCAACGTGGGAACGCTGGACCTGAACAAGCAGTCGTCTCTGACGTTGTGGGACATTGGCGGACAGAAGAGCATGAGGCCCAACTGGAAGTGAGTAAACGACACCCGGTATGTGTGTCGCCCTGGCAACCAGCCCAGGAATAACGGATGTCCTGCAGGTACTACCTGGACGAGTGCAAGGCGTTGGTGTTCGTGGTGGACAGCACCGACGCGGCTCGCATTCCAGAGGCGCAGAAGGCTCTGAAGAGCATCCTCACCGACGAGAGGCTGTGGGGCGTTCCGCTGATGGTTCTGGCCAACAAGAAGGATCTGCCCAACAGCATGACCATACGGGAGGTAGGGACACTTCAGAGCAGACACTGATAAACAGATCATCAACAGAACTGTGAGGATAAATCAGGCAGACAGATTAAAGTCAGTCATATACGTCCCAATCAACAATGAACCAAGTCCAATTTATTGTTCACATGAATGAAACCTAAGAAAACCCAGCAGATTGGCCTGCAGCGCTACCTCAAACTGAGCAGAAGGTGGCGACAGAGGGAAGCCACCTGAGTGGTCAATGGTCTATGGTCAGCCTTTCCTAGTTAGTTCCTTGACCTGGTTAGGGACAATGAAACAAGGTCCCAGGTTCAAATCCCAGCCTGGGGTCTCTCTTCAGACCCCTTTTATATTGGAGGTTCTGCCAGAACTTTGTTCTTTTAAATCAACATCACAGGAGAACAAATTGACTGAAGGCCAAATTTAACACAAAGTGAAGGATAGACCTGACTGCAGTGGTGTGTTAGTTGACCCTGACAATAAAGAGTCTCATCTTCTCCTCAGGTGTCCAACAAGTTGAACCTGAACAGTTACACAGACAGACAGTGGGAGATCCAGGGCTGCAGCGCCACCCAGGGGTTGGGTCTGCAACAGGCCTTCCTGAAGGTCAACAAGCTGATCAAGAGGAACTGAGAGGACCAGCAAAGCAAGGAGACTCGTTTAACCTCAGGATTTTATTTATAGAGATTAATAAAAGTTTTAGTGATGATCCAGCTGTCTGATTTGTTCCTTCCTGCTACAAAATAATTTCTGTCACCAGTCTGAGAAAACGATGAGCTCAAACAGTGAAAGACTCCTGATCATCGGTTCTGACAGCGTCTACAGCTTCTTCTTCTTCTGGGCCGTCGTTCTGTCTTCTTTGACTGCATGGAGACTCTGGAGACACAACCAGGACTGGACCAGGAGCAGAACCGGGATCAGGACCCAGAGTCCATTAAAGAAGACCAGGTAGACCCACAGGTAGAGCGGGTTGGACGTGTCCAGGTGAGGACTGCCCAGCAGCCAATCAGGACAGAAGGTCATCCAGCCGCCGTACAGCTCGCACACGCTCAGAGTGATCTGCAGGAAGTGTCTGAAATACGTTTCAGCATCAGTACATGACCATCACCACGAGCTGATACAGGTCTGGTCAGAATCAGACTGATTTAACGGCCATTTTAGATCTGACTGACCCACATGAAGCATTAAGAATAAAAACTGAACGAAAAAGAGAAAGTAAACAGAATAAACGTCAACATGGTAAAATCTGATAAAATGTTTCAGGGATCAGTTTGATCTGAAAACCAAAGAATAAAAACCAGTCTAACAAGTTTTAACAGCAACAGTACTGGAATAGTATCTGCAGTACTTTGACTCTATACCTTGTATCATGTAATACCCGAGTTGTATAGGTAAGCATTTTGTACTTTATTGAAACTGTAGCATTACCTGTAGTACTTGTCATTGAGTACTGCATGTATCAGCAGCAGAGCCAGCAGAGAGTCCAGGACCACCGTCAGAATCTCCAAGGAGACGATGTTTGGATCAGAAACCAACCAGCGACTGTCTGCTTTACCGTACTCCTTCCCTACAGGAGAGGCAGGTACTTCATCCAGAGCAGAGCTGACACAATGTTACACCATGCACAAAAACCCTCAGGTATGTTGAAGTACTAAAAAACATATTTAGAAGTAAAACTCTTCCAAAACAGTTGCAAAACTCACAGAGTTCAGCCAGAGGACCTTCAGATGTCTCCACTGTCCCAACCAGAGACATGTAAACAAACGGACCCTCCTGAGGACAACAGGGACAGTCAGCCAGAACAAAGACAGCTGCACTAACCCAGCATTGATGAAGAGACAACTGTCTGATCCTTCAGATCGAGTAGCTTTTACCCAACAATCGATCTGGAGATGCTGTTTTAATATTTGATGTTCAGTCCAGGTGTTTCTGTCCAGGTGAGCAGCGTGGCACAAAAAACCCAAAAGAACAATCTGTGGGTGTTTTCACACCTGATAGTTTGGTAGACTCTGTTTGATTAGAGACCAAAACACCAACATGTGTTACATTTTTAGCTGCTGCAGTTCTCTTTCTCAAACCAACCAAACTTTGAAAAACCAGTTCCCCTCCTGGCCTGTGGGGGCGCTGCACCAAAACCCTCTACAAACCACTAACACAGAAAATTCTGAAGACACTGAGCGCAACTTCCTTCTTCAACAAATTTAAACAAAAATGGAGTTGTGTCAGATTTTAGCGGATGGAGGATTTTTGTTTTTTCTTTGGCTAAAAATCACATGATTTTCTCCTGCTAGCGCTAGGCTAACTCATTTGATTTGGTTTTATTTACCCATAATACCCTGCACTGCAGTCTACTTGCTGCTTTGGAGTGGTCTTATTGTTCACATAGACATTTTCAACTGAACCCAGACGAAGTTTGGAGGACCAGAGTTTGATTACGCATTCACACCGCCCAAACAAACCAGACTTTCTAGGCAAATGGACTGGATTGGATTAAAGCGGACCAAACCAGGGTTGGTGTGAATGAACACTAAACATCTGAAAAACAGTGAAATCTTCAAAAGCAGTCCAGAAACTCCTAAAACAAAATGAACAACACAAGTACAGTATGGGGCGTCAGTGGAGGAAGACAAAAAGAACCCAGAGGATGGTAAACATTGATCCTAAGAGGACAATACTTAGACAGTTCAAAGGTCAGGTCATGAAGTGGCGAAGGAAAGATGACAGCAGAGAATGGCTGAACAAGAAGAAACTCCTACCAGCGTCAGGTGGACGATGACATCATAGAACAGCCACAGCAGGATCCACCAGTCCGTCTTGGAGCTCCGCCCACCATACCTGTGTGTGAGGAGGGCGGCCACCACCAGCTGGAGGCCGCAGCCCAGCAGAGACAACACCGAGACGAGAGAGAGCGCGGGGCCAGCCCATGAGTCCATGGTACCAGAACCACACTGCAGACTTCACAGGAAATACTTGAGTTCAGTTGGACCGTCTGATCTGACTGGGCAGAGACTGGACCCGACTCTGGACCTTCCCGCTCACTCTGATTGGTCCTTCGGTTTGATATCACCAACCCTGTTCTGTCATTGGCTGCTGAGGAGACCACCCCACTTCCTGTCCAGCCCTTTTGGTTCCAGAACATCAGAGACAGGAAACACTCGTGTGCGTGTGTGTGTGAGATGTTTATTGACTACAGAGTTTTGTGGGAAAAAAGAATTTGTACAAGCATTGACAAGGTGAAAAGCACCATGATGTTTATTATCTGGTGAGGAGAGAGCGTCCTCTGACCTACAGAGTTACAACTTTTATAGCAGAGAACAGAAAAAGTGTAACAATATTTACAACAATCTATCAGCAGGTGGCCTTCAGAGAGGCAAAGCAGAGGAGCCTGGATTACACTGAGCATAACTAAAGACATAAACGCCATTCAGACAGTCTGGAGACTTTAGGACAAGAAATGTCCCATCAGCACCAGAGATGAGATGTAGAAGGAATAATCTTTGGCAGAACAAACAAAAAACATGAATGAATCATTTTAGATCAATCAATCAGTTGGAATCACAAAAGTTATCAATAATGTGTGATTGTTACTGTTTCACTTTCTGCCGTCTGGAGTTCAGCAACACTGAGATAATCAGAGAACGTTTGGTAGAATATCAACAGAACCACTGAAAACTGATGAATGGGAGAACTGGGAGTCGCTGGAACGTTGCTGCAAGTCTGGCAGAGATTTTAGGAGCTGTGATAGAATGTTGTGGAAACTTCTAGAGAAATGCAAGGAATACAGAGAAAACTCCTTGGAATGTAAAACATTAAAACATCTTGGATCAACCGCAGAGGGTGTTCCCTGAGGAACATCATAGAACAATGAGTGAGACCTGGTCAGAGGAAGAACCTCTGAGAGAGGGGATCAGTTATCAGAACACATTTAAAGACCTGGTTGGGATGTTTGAGGAATCTGGAAAGTATGAAACAAGGAGCCTGTTAGAATGAAACACATTGGATGGATTCTCACAGGAACCTGCAGATTCAGCATCTGCTCTGAGGCAGTTCCTGAGCCAGTCTGCCCTGGAGGTCTCCTTGTTTCATGATCCACAGGTTGGACCCAAACATTTCTCAGGGTTTGCTGGTGGAAATTACATAAAATCATAACATGAGAAGAATGGCTGAAGTCCAGACACTGAGAGGAACCTTGGATCCCAACATGTTTACCATCAGGTTTCACACAATAAGAATTCAAGATGATTTCAAACCTGTGAGAACATCAGGGATTATCAGGGTCTGATCAGATATGATCAAATGAATCTGACCCTCAGACCTAAAGGAGCAGCACGTTCTGCCCTCTGATGGTGGTGTGATCTCTGAGAGGCCCAAGGTTTATCAGAGAAGGTTGGAAAACTTTTGGGAGAACGTGATTGTTGACATTTAATGGAAAGTTTGAGGAATAAAGCAGAATACCTTTTGATTTGATCTGAGTGGAGTTCCTTTAGAAGGGTCTGGACCCTCTGATTGGTCTGATCTAACGCTCATGTTCTGCTTAGGACTCCTCCTCCTCTTCCTCTTCCTCCTCCTCCCTCTCCTCTACTCCGTCCTCCTGAGGGAGGGTGGAGGACAGAGCGTACGCCTCACTGAGTCCCTCAGAGACCACCGACACGTCAGCCTCCACCACCAGTGAACCCTCCTTCACCTCCTTCTCCACTTCCTCCCTGACCTCCACTACAGCTTCCACCTGGTCTTGGAGCAGCCCCTGCTGGTCACTAGGGGCCAGCTGGGCGTGGACCTCGGTGAAGGGGAGCTCCAGCTCAGCGACGCCTGGTGAGGGCAGCTGGATGTCGGCCTCGGCTGTGAGGGACTCCCTGGTCTGGCCTGAGGCCTCCGGAGGCTGGGAGTCTGAGCTCCTGCGAGACTGAAGGACAGAAGAACATCTTTAGTCTGAACTGAGACTTTCACAGCCTGTCTGACGATCCAGTGACCAGGCGAGTCTCTGTACCTTCTTGATGCCAAAGGTCAGAGGGGAGACCTTCAGGCTGGCGGTTCTCTGCTTGATCTTCTCCCGTTGTTCTGCTGAAACGATCTTTGTTCCGATCTTGTTCATCTTCTTCTCGATGTTGTGTCTGGAGAAGGCTTTCTTCAAACTGTCCACCTGCAGAGAGACAGAGACACGACGTCTGTCTGACTGATCAAAAACCTGGAGGTCTGCTCCCTGTGGTTCCTACCTTCTTCAGGCTGGACCGTTTCAGTTTGTCCGCTGTGGACTTCTCCATGCTGTCCACATCCTGAGGCCACGGCTCATCTTCGTCCATGTCGGCCTCCAGACCAACGTCTTCGTCAGACGACAGGTCGATGGTCTGGAAGCCCCCGTCCTGCCTGCCGTCGCTGACGCCCGGAGCAGACGGCTCGCCTTCCTCCAGGATCTCATCCCGAGGAAACGGAGGAGGCTCCTTCACGAAAACGCTGGTCGGGATCTCGTTTTCCTCCTGCAACAAGCAAGGCACCGTGTCAGAACCGGACCCGGTGACAGGGAGACACAAGGAAACCACAATATTGACCCACAGACAGAGAAATGTTCAGATTGGGTTCTGGAAATGTTTTGGAAGGATTGTAGGAATCAATCAGGTTTACTTCTGGTGCCAATATCAGCAACATGGCAGTTTGAAGTGCTTTCCATTAGGACAGCACTAAAACATCAAACACAACAGCGTCAGGTGACAGAAGGCTGACTTTATAACTGCCTTTATGTGTTTCTGAAAGTTCTGGTCAGATTTTGGGCCTGATTTTTAGTTTCTGCCTGTAATAACTGGAGCTGCGTGCTGGAATGTTCTGGGAATGTTGCGTGTTGCTGACAGGAGGCAGAAGGAGAGGAGTTGACCTTCTGCCTCGTCCACACAGAGCTGGACCAGCAAGTTGTGGTTTCAGCTCATAACAACTCCGTTACCATGACAACCACAGCCCCCTCTGAAGATTTTCCAGGTCAGCTCCCACAGCAGCTCATATCCAAATAAGGTTAGTGGCTGAAGAACAGCCAGGCAGCCTCCATGGGACCACATTTCCCAGCATGCATCTGGTGACTTTACACCTACCTGGAAGATGAGCACCTTGAAGTTGTTCCTGCTGATCAGGTGGGCGTGGTTCGCCTCCAGCTTCCTCACCTGGGCGCCCTGACGCTCCATCCTCTCCCGGACCTGCAGAGACACGACATGGAGGACATGCAGGACATGCAGGACGGTCCACCAGGTGCTCCAGGTGTGCTGGTGCGTTCACTGACCTCCTTCATGGTCACGGACAGCTTGCGGCTCTTGTCCAGCAGCTTGCTGACGGTGTTGGACGTGTGGCTGTGGCTCTTGGACAGCCGGGTCATGTCCGCCTGGATCCCTCTGACCACGCCCTCCATCTGGACCTGGTGCATCTGAAACACGCCCAGAACCGGGTCACCTCAGAACCCAGAGTACAGACAAAATCCTCTCAGTCATCAGAGACCCGCTGACAGCTGAAGGTCCAGTCCGTTCCTCAGGCGGTACCGGTAAACACACCTGGGAAGGATGTGATGTCGTACCTCGGCTCCGCACCAACAGGAAGTGGCGTCCACATTCCTGAGGAGGAACGCTGAGCGCTCGGAGGGTGTGTCACAACATGGAGCAGAACCACAACCCGGGTCTGGTCCAGATGTTCCCCCACCTTCAGCTCTGGTTCCGGTTTAATCAGTTGTTCTAACTGGACTCTGGACCCTGAACCCGTCCACTCACCTCCATCTTGTTCTGGTTGTCCTGCACGGCGTCCAGCATGTTGACCAGCTTGTCGAGCAGAGTCAGAACCGTGATGGCGTTGACTGGACCCTGACCCAGCTTCTCTGGGTCGAAGGCAGCAGAACCAGAGGCCTGCTCCTCGCCCTGCGAGTTCAGGTTCAGGTTCAGGTCTGGGGCGTCGGCGGGGACCATCAGGTCCTGGTCCTGGTGGGACTCGGTGGTCACCATGTCGACGGAGGTGTAAGCAGAGTCTCCTGTAGTGGAGAAAACACCCAAACTCTGTTCGCCTGCAGTCAGAGAGCTGCGCTCTGATTGGCTGCTGGGAGGGAAACTTTCCAGATAACTTCCCTCTGTGGAAACGTCCACACCTTTAACCCCTTCCCTGCTGCCGCCGGGACCGTCCGGAGACACACTGCGGACCCCAGCTCTGTTCACACAGCTTTCACCCACAGGGACGTCTGGACCGGACGACTGGACCAGAACCCAGAACCAGAACACTCTGACAGCAACAGGTTTCAGCTCTGCTGCCCCTCAAAGGGTTAAACTCTCTCTCTGCCCTCAGCCTGGAGCTCAGAGTCTCTCCACCACACCCAGGGGGAGGGGGCAGTTACCATGGAGACGGGGCGGGAGAGAGAGCCAGTGAGCGCTGGTGTCTCTCGCTCGCCCATGTTTTTCAGATGAAGTCATTGGAAGGAAAACTGCAGCTTTCCTCCAATTGTGTTTGAGCTGGAACTCCAGTCCAGAGGAAAACCGGCCCGGTTCCACTGATCCAGAACCGCTTCTGATTCTGTTAAACTAAAACACAGAGATATTCTTCTATCACTAGAGACCTGAGGAAAAACGGCCTATTTAAAGTTCCTCTGTGTGTCCCGGTTCCACTGATCCAGAACCTCTCCTGGTTCTGTTAACTAATACACAGAGATCATTGTTTTATAACCAGAGTACAGAGGGAAAAACAGCTGATTTCAGTTTCCTCTGCTATCACTGTTTTCTTTAGATTTTTTCTGTAAAGCTGTAACCCACTTCTGCTCAAATGTTTATAATATTTTAAAATAAATGTAATAATTTTGGCTACATGAAAATATTCACAAATTTAACTTGATAAGACACTTTATGTTCCTCTTTTTCTTATCTAGACATAAAACCAACTCATATCTAACAGATCCTATGTTTTTATCTCCTGTTTGTTTCTAATGAGGTTGTCTTGTCTACTTCTCGTTTGTTCAATAAAGTTCCTGAAAAAAATATTAGCGCATGCGCGGAAGTAAGTCTTAGCTAGTAAACACAAGTCAGATTTATGAATGTAATTAGTGATTAAAGAAAGGTCAGGGGTCACAGGTCAGCTTAGGTTTATGTTTTAGGATGTTAGAGGAAATAGAAGTGGCTCGGTTCTGGAAGTGATTCGGTTCTGAGAACGGTGGCTCCTCCGTCCTAGAGGCTCAGGTCAGCTGACCCACTGCCCGTCTGTGCTGCCGAACCCCTGCCTCATCCTGCGGTTCGGTTCTGGTCAGACGGCAGAACCGGCTCCTCTGTTCGGACCCAGACCTCATCCTCCTCCTCAGCATGGCCTTCATCACCGCTAACTGGAACCCGCTGGGAGAAACCTTCTACCGGTCAGTACCACACACACCTGGCGGGGAACACCGGGGCTCCGCTCTGCAGCTGGGTCAGAACCAGCTGGGTCCGAACCCAACAGGGAGCTGCCGGTTCTGTTTTGGCCGGTCACATTAGTCACATGACTAAAGCTGAAGCTAAAGTTAGCTTCCGCCAAGCAGCACACCTGTCCCCCTCCTCTCCAGGTGAGTTCTTCTGGACCCAGACTAGAGCCGAAGGAACCATCGGATGTCTGCCTGCCAGAATCCGGGTCCGGACCGGTTCTGTTTGTCACACAGAGACCCGGTTATCTGGAATGAGCTGAAACCTGAGCAGAAATGAACAGAGTCTGGTCGGTTCTGCTGGTTCTAGTGTTCAGCTGTCCCGGTTCTGTCTCTGCAGGAAGACGGAACTCTATGAGATGTTCTGGAGCCTCCGGGACGGACTGAGGGACAGTCTGGTGGCAGCAGCTCCGTATGGAGGCCCAATCGGTGGGTTCTGGTTCTGGTGGTCAACCTGGACTCAGTCACTTTATTGGGTCGCCATGGCAACCGCTATATGGAGTCTGGTGGTCAGTGAGGTTCCTCTTAGCTCAACTAGCTTCATGCTTCACAGTCTGTTACCATGGTGACACAATCAGGTTAGGAAAGCCCCCCTCCCCCACTAGTTGTTAACGTGTTGTTGTGCTCCAGCTCTGCTCAGAGAACCGCTCAGACGTTCCCCCAGCTCTCGTCCTCAGCTGGAGATCTACTCCGCCTCTGGAGCGTCCATCGCCAGCTTCCCTGTAAGGAGAGGCGTCCAACACAACACCTGGCCCAGAGTGACCTCGCCCTGTCCCTCACCTGTCTCACCTGTCTTTCAGTGGAAGAGCGGGCCGGTGGTCCACCTGGGCTGGTCCGTCAACGACGAGCTGCTGTGTATTCAGGAGGACGGGACGGTTCTGATCTACGATCTGTTTGGGTCCTTCAAGAGACACTTCAGCATGGGACAGGTGGGTCCAGTCAGGGACAGGTGGGTCCAGTCAGAGACTTAGGTGTTTGTGACCCTGTTAACTGGTTCTCTTTGTCTCAAACAGGAAGTGGTCCAGAGTCAGGTGTTGGAGGCCAAGGTGTTCCACTCGCCATATGGAACAGGCGTCGCCATAGTAACGGGTTCCTCCCGCTTCACCTTGGCAACCAACATCGAGGACTTGAAGCTGCGCAGGCTACCTGAAGTCCCAGGTAAGGACGGCTCGAGGACAGCGCATCCAGGCGTCCTCTGCCCGTCCCCCACCTGTTTCTGTCCCCTCAGGTCTCCAGGGCAGGCCGTCCTGCTGGGCCGTCCTCACTCAGGACAGACAGACCAAAGTCCTGGTGTCCAGTGGACCTGAACTCTACGTCCTGGACAACACGTCCTGCACGGCTGTGGTAGGCTCTCTGCTCCGCAGACAGACAAACAGGTGAGCTGAGGACTCTCACCTGTCTCACCACCTGTCTGTCCTCAGTATCCTCCAGGTCTCAGTCCTCAGGCTGGCAGCATCGTCCACATGTCCGTCTCCTTCAGCTACAAATACCTGGCTCTGTTCACCGAGTCGGGCCGGCTCTGGACCGGCTTGTCCAACCTACAGGTGAGCAGGCTGCTCTGTTGGGGGGCGGGGCCACACCTGTGTGGGGTCTGACAGGTTTCTGCTGTCTGCAGGAGAGACTGAGTGAGGTGGACACCAAGCAGGCAGCTACGCCCAAACAAATGGTCTGGTACGTTGACCTTTGAACCTGTCCACCAGCCTGACCACCTTGAACCTGTCTACCAGTTGACCTCTCTACCTCTGCACCTACCTCTGTATCTGTTGACCTTTGAACCTGTCTACCTGTCCAGGTGCCGCAGGCCGAGGTCCCAGCAGCCCTCGGTGGTGTTGATGTGGGACCGGCTCCTCCTGGTGGTGGGATCTTGTAACGACACCATCCAGTATCCTTGACCTGAGCTCAGACTGGACCCAGGGCAGGTCGTTGGTGTGTTTGACCCTTGACCCTGAGCCAGGTTCCCCCTGGAGGACCAGTCGGTACTGGTGGGCGAACTGGACGGGGTTCGGATCATCGGCTCCAGCAGCCAGGAGCTGCTGGAGGAGGTTCCTGTGGTCTGCCAGGACATCTTTAAGATCGCCTCCATGGCTCCTGGAGCGCTGCTGCTGGAGGCCCACCGGGAGTACGAGGTACACTGGTCACACTGGGAGCACTGGGCTGCTGCTGGCGACCCAGGCCCGCGGTTCTGATCCCTCCTGTCTGAGCAGAAGTCCAGTCAGAAGGCGGACGAGTACCTGAGGGAGATCAAGGAGCAGAACGTCCTGGGAGACGCCGTGCGGCAGTGTGTGGAGGCGGCCACTCACGAGTACGACCCCGACACCCAGAAGGCCCTGATGAGGGTGAGGTCACCAGAACCACAGGCAGAACCAGAACCATCCAATCATGGAACAGAAACTAAGAACATTCTATTCACATAAACTTCAATGATTAATTGATTGATTGATTAATTGGCTGACGCGGCGTCTCTCCACCAGGCGGCGTCCTTCGGGAAGTGCTTCCTGACGGAGTTCAGCCCGGATCAGTTCGTGACGACCTGCAGGGAGCTGCGGGTTCTGAACGCCGTCAGAGAGAGCAGCGTGGGGATGCCGCTCACACACACTCAGTATCCTGCCCTGGTGCATCATGGGAACTGGAGTTCTGGGGAGAGGCTGCATTTTTGTTTCACTTCATCTTGATTTTCAAATTTCTTCTAAATGTAAAATTTAGTTTGTTTTATCCGTGAAGATTTTTCTGTAAACTGACATCTGTCCATCATTCTGAACCTAAAGCTCCTTTTTTCAAATTTGTTTTATTGTTTTTGTTTTAATGAGTTTTTGTTTATATTTCCTTTAGTTTTGGATATTTAAACTTTTACATGGTTCATATTAGATATATGCTCTTTAACCTCTGACCTCAGATTTAAACAGATGACCCTTCAGGTCCTGATAGACAGGTGAGTCCCTTCCCCCACCTGTTGCCAGGTTGGCGCGTTGTTAAAACTTGAGCTGCTTTTCACAACATTTGGTGTTTTTAGAGCAACATTTTTAAAAAAAGAGTTTCTGAGAACAACACAAAACGCTGAATAAGATGAATATTCACTGAATCGCACAGCATTGTGGGGGATCTAGGCAAAGGAAAGGTTTAGCCAGTAAGCTAGGTTAGTGGAATCAACTAACTCACTCTTTGGTTGCCTAGCAACAACCTGCTGAGTCACAGCAGCAGATTAAGGTTTTAACCACTGTTCATTAAAAATAAATAAACAGCAGAGGAGAGAAAACTGGATAAAACAGGAAAGACCGTCAGATCTGGCAGCCCGTCCCCCTCCTGACCCACGTCCAGCTCGTCCCCCTCAGTGTCTCCTGTTGTCCCTCAGGCTGGTCTACCGGCAGTTCTACCCTCTGGCCATTGAGGTCTGTCGGTACTTGAAGATCCCAGACTACCAGGGAGTCAGTCGAGTCCTGAAGCATTGGGCCTCCTGCAAGGTAACGCTGCCTGTCTCCACCTGTCCCCAACTGTCCCCTCACACGTGTGTGTGTGTGTCCAGGTGCAGCAGAAGGACCTGACCGATGAGGCCATAGCCCGAGCCGTCTGCGCCAAGGTGGGAGACTCACCTGGAGTTTCGTACTCGGACATCGCAGCTAAAGCCTATGAATGTGGACGGCCAGAGCTCGCCATCAAGGTACGCTGCTGCTGCTCTGTAGGGTTCAGACCTCAGCGCCTCTTCATGCGGTCCGTAGTAACGCGTCGGTACCTTCCTCTGCCTGCAGCTGCTGGACTTCGAGGCCCGGTCCGGAGAGCAGGTTCCTCTGCTGCTGAAGATGAAGAGGAGCCAGCTGGCGCTCAGTAAAGCCGTGGAGAGCGGCGACACCGACCTGGGTGAGTCTGCAGGCTCCGCCCCCAGCCGCCCGCCAGGTGAGCACGCTGACCTGTGTGTGTGTGTCCGTCCAGTTTACACGGTGGTGACGTACCTGAAGAACGAGATGAACAGAGGAGATTTCTTCATGACCCTGAGGAACCAGCCGGTGGCGCTCAGCCTCTACAGACAGGTGAGCTCACCTGGACCGCCTGACCTCCAGGAAGTCCAGGCAGGTGTTTCCTGTTGGTTACCATGGAGACGAGTGACCCTGTCCTTCATGTCTCCAGTTCTGCAAACTGCAGGAGCCTCAGACGCTGAAGGACCTGTTCAACCAGGACGACGACCACCAGGAGCTCGGCAACTTCTACGTGACGTCCAGCTACAGGGACAAGGTGAGCCGCTCCCACCTGGACAGGTAGGTGAACGACTGTCCACGTCCTTACCTGTCCCTGCTGTCTTCGTCCAGAGGCTGGAGGGCCGGCTGGCGCAGCTGCAGAGTGCTGTGGACGAGTACAACAAGGCCAAGAACGACTTCGCTGCCAAGGTAACGGTCTCACCTGTTCACCAGGTGTGTCCACCAGGTGGACGGTCTCTGATGTCTCCTGTCCTTCAGGCCACGGAGGAGGAAATGCGTCTCCTTCGTTTCCAGAGGAAGCTGGATGATGAGAAGGGGGCGGGACTTCTGGGACTCTCCCTGCAGGTACCTGTAAACACAGGTGACCAATCAGAGACGAGGCTGGGGTTACTGAGTGATGTCACTTCCTGTGCAGGCCACCATGGAGGCTCTGATGTCGTTGGGTCTCCACAAGCAAGCAGAGCAGCTCTACAGAGACTTCAGAGTGCCGGACAAAAGGTGTGATGTCACTGCAGGCCAGGCTGTGTTTGGCTGGATTGATAGAAATATTTCATTTCGGAAGTGACTCACTTCCTGTCTCACCTGCTCAGGTACTGGTGGCTGAAGCTGAAGTCTCTAGCTGAGAAGGAGCAGTGGGAGGAGCTAGAGAAGTTCTCCAAGAGCAAGAAGTCTCCTATTGGCTACCTGGTGAGAAGCTCCGCCCCTTAACAGCCCCCTTTAACATTGAACTGCATTTCCCATAATTCCTTGCTGCCTGTCTGCCCTCAGGCCTTCGTGGAGGTGTGTATGAAGAACAACAACAGACATGAAGCCAAGAAGTATGTCAGCAAGGTCACACCTGAGCAGAAGGTCAAAGCTCACCTGGCCGTGGGGTAAGACCACACCTGTGACATCATCACGCAGCGGAGCCCCGCCCACTGCTCACTCTTCTTTTTCTCTGGCTGTCAGCGACCTGGAGGGGGCAGCAGACGCCGCCATTGAGCGCAGGAATGAGTCTGAGATGGGGGCGGTTCTCTCCAGATGCTCCGCCTCCGACCGGCTGCTGATGGACAAGCTGAACCGGGCTCGGGTCACCGCCGCCAAGAAGTGACCCGAACCGGACCGGGCCAAGAAGTGACCCGAACCGGGCCAAGTCACCGCCCATTCCTGCAGCTAGCAGCGCTAACACAGTCTGCTAAATAAATACTTCTCTTTCCGACCCGTTGTTCCCATTTGTGGCCTGTTCTACTGGTTTTCTGTTGGCTTCAGACTTTGACTAGGCCACTCTATCCCATGACTCTGCTTTGAACATAAACATGTTTACTCCATGTTCATCTTCCTCAGCATGATGCTGTCACTAAATGGTTTGTTTGTAAAGTTACAGTCAAGAATGAAGAGCAGCAGTTTGGATTAGTTTGTCATAAGAGAAAAAAATAGTGAAACATTTAATTAACCAACAAAATATTTACCTACAAGCTAAATATTTAACGCTAAGCTAGTTAAATATTTAGCTTGCAAACTATTTAACCAAATGCATATTTAGCTCCAAACTAAAGGTCGTTATCTAGCTAACTACATGTTAGCCAGCTAACTGCGCATTTATTTTGGAGCTAAATAGTTAGCTGCAAAATAACTAAATATTTACTGAGAAGCTAAACGTTTACCGTTCTAACTACATATTTAGTTAGCTGCTGCTGCTGCTGCCTTCAGTTCTGAGGTATGAACTGAATCCGGGTCAGAACCGACCCTGGAGCTGTGGACGCGGCGCCCCCTGCTGGTCAGCAGTGATAAATTAATGAGACCAACAGAACCAGTCCAGAACCGAACTGCAGGGATACTTTAGTGTTTTGGGTTCTGTTCAGCCCGCTGCTGGGTCAAGTGACCTCAGGCTTTTGGCTCACAGCAGAACTGACCCCAGATCTGAATCTGGGCCCTGATTGGTTGATTAGTCATTCAAGCTGGACTGGGTCCAGAACCGAGCGCTGATTTGGGCCCAAGCCAGGATGATGGATCAGATCCAGCCGTTTGATGGACCGGGGGCGGTTCGGTTCGGGGCGGAGTGGGGGCGTGGCCTGGATCAGCAGATATACAAACGGCTCGGTTCGGCCAGAAGTTCTGCAGCGAACTCCGAAGTTCTGCAGCAGGTAGGCGTTTCGTTTGGGTCCAGGTGTTCAGGTGCATGACCGACTGGTTCCGAACCGGGCTCAGAGCACCACGTTTAGCTGGTCAGCACCAGGTTCTGGTCCGGTTCTGAATAAAGTTCAGTTCCAGAAGACTTCTGCAGAGTTTCATGGTGAGTTCAGGCGCAGCTCGGAAACGGGAGGCTCTGGTCCCTTGTTCAGATCCGACCCGGACCGGCTCAGCTCACAGCAGCGGCTCCACTTCCGCCTCCTGAAGTTAGAAGCGGAAGGAACGGAACCAGTGAAACCAGAACTGAGTCAGAACCAGAACCCCGGAGCTCGACCGCATCAGAAAGAGCTGAGTCAGCGTCTGGTTAACCTTTAACCTTTCGGATCTCATAGTTCTGCTGTCTGATGGGACCGCGGTACTTCAGTCTTCACATTCCGTGTATTTATTTCTGTATGGAGACCCAAAAGGGCCAAAATTCAATAAATGTCTCATTAAATAATGTAAAATGCATTGTACATATTTCTAAAAATAAATTAATTTCAAAATACATATTCACTCTTTATTTAGTTTTAAATAAACAGAGTGAAATAATTCTAGGTATTTTTTATCTGTGGTATTATAGTGACATCACTGTACAGCATCCTGTTGTTACTGTGGTACGAAGAGTACTGCGCAGGGCGGCCTTGTAGTTAGAAAACAAAGTACATTTCCGGCCAAAAATTCTGCAATTCTCTAGGCAAAAATTGCAAATTTTGAAATTTGAAAAGTCAAAATTTTGTTTAAAAAATTCAAATCTTGAGATTTCAAATATTTTCTTGAAGAAAGTGAAACTTTCTGAGTTTGCATTTTCTAAAGCTTTTGACTTTTAAATTCTCTGAGCTCCAAAAGTCAAACATTTGCAAAACAACAAACAAAATTAAAAAAGTTTTAAACTTCAGTTTCAAGAGTTGAGCAATTTTGACTTTTGGAAATGTTCAGATTCTTTCTTTTTTCAAGCAGAGAAGTTTCATATAGAACATTTTAGATTTTTTCTGGACATTTTCTACTTTTGGATCTCAGAAATGTACTTTTTTTTTTAGAAAATTCTCCGTCTGAAGTTATAAACTTCTTGTTTTATGTCTGTTAGGAATACTAAAACTATTTACTAAAAGTCAGAAAACTTAGAGAACATTTTTAGTTTCATTTTCTAGCTGTGACTCTACCTACCTCTGCTGGTTTCCATAGAAACAGCCTGGTTGGTGCTCCTGCTCAGTGATTGGCTCCAGCAGACAGGTGAGATGTCGTCGGTGAAGGTGGAGTCCGTGGTGAAGGAGCACGCTCAGATCGGCGAGGGGCCGGTGTGGGAGGAGTCACAGCAGACGCTGCTGTTCGTGGACATCGCCGGGCAGAAAATCCACCGCTGGAACGCAGCGACCAATCAGATCCAGTCTCTGCAGACAGGTGGGCGTCTCCTCTTCACCTGAGGCTGCCTCACCTGGCCACCCGTCACAGCTCTGCTCCTCTTCCTTAGCTGACACGGTGGGATTCGCGGTCCCTCGCCGATCCGGCGGTTACGTCGCAGGCGTGGGCTGCAGCATCGTGGCTGTTGATTGGTCGACTCAAAAGGTGACATCACTGGCCAGCGTCGAAGACGACAAACCAGAGAACCGCCTGAACGACGGGAAGGCCGATCCGATGGGACGGCTGCTGGCAGGTACAGCACACCCGTCGGCTGCTGACTCACCTGGTCGCCCGTTACCATGGCGATGTTCTTCCTCCCTCAGGTACGATGAGGAGGGACGCTCAGACCGCTCAGGTGAAACCAGGATCTTTGTACCTGATGAACTCTGACCTGTCTGTCACCAAGCTGCTGGGCCAGGTAGGCTCACCTGTTGGCGCCCCCTACAGTCTGTCTGCGTACCTGCAGCCGGTGGGCGGGGCCTCACCTGTCCCTCACCTGGCAGGTGGACATCTCCAACGGGATGGACTGGACTGCCGACCTGAAGACGCTCTTCTACATCGACAGCCTGGCGATGAGCGTCGACGCCTTTGACTACGACTCGGCCTCCGGAAACCTGGGTAACTGTAACCACGGCAACGCCCGGAGCCTCCGACCGCTTCGCTTCCAAGGTTCCTGTCTGTGTTTGTGCGTCGCCTAGGTAACCGCCGGGTGGTGTACCGGTTGGCGGAGGGGGAGGGCATTCCCGACGGGATGACCCTGGACGCCAGCGGCCGCCTCTGGGTGGCGTGCTACGATGGAGGACGGGTCCTCAACATTGACCCTGCTACTGGTCAGTCAGACTGGGAGGACTGGTTTCTAGTCATTTCAACATTGGCTTTGTATTTTGAAACAAAAATAACAAAAACTATTGACTGTAGTCGAGTCGACCTTTGACTCGGGGTCAAAGGTCGACACCCAGGTGGAATCTGTTTATTGTTTTAAATGTTTTTAGTTAATTCAAAAGTAAAAATGTTTTTCTAGACGTTTCTGGATTTAACCTGATGGATGGATTTCTCATTTTTCTAAATCGGTTCTGGTCGAACAGAACCGGACGGATCCGTTCATCAAGTTCAAGCTGTTGGACTTTCAGCCGTTTTATGAGTGCAGCTTTGATCTCTCCAGATTACAGCAGATTATTCAGAATGACTCAGCAGGGGTCGAACCAGTAAACCCAGTAACACCAGTGGAGTTAACTGGTTTAACTGGCCGCTCCTCTCCTCTCAGGTAAACGCCTACAGACGGTGTCTCTGCCCGCCACGAAGACCACTTCCTGTTGCTTCGGCGGCCCAGACTACTCTGACCTCTACGTGACCTCGGCCAGCCTGGGTCTGGACCAATCAGAGCTCCAGAAGCAGCCGGCGGCCGGGAACACCTTCAGGGTGAGAGCCCCGCCCCCCAACCCTCCCTCACCTGTCGGAGGCCTGCTTTGACCTGCGCTGTGTCTGTGTGTGCAGGTGACGGGGCTCGGGGTCAAAGGTCGACCATCAAACGCGTTCAGCGGGTGACCTGCAGGAGGCGGAGTCTACTGATTTTCGATAAAGCTGCTGATTAATAATCAAACTGGATCCATAAACGATTTTACAGAAATCACCTGTACTCTAATAAAGGCCGAGCTGAGCCCTAAGCATGCTGGGAGTTGTAGTCTCTGACCTTATGTTTGATGCAGAAGGGTTTGTTTTATTTCCACACCGAGTGCAAAATAACAGCAACAACAACACAGACGGACAGAGAAGCTACAGAACCTTCTAGAAAACGTCTGTACACGTAGAAAACTTTGTGCTCTGAACGTTTGGACCCAAAACAACTGAAAACGGGCCAGAGGGGAGGGACAGTGAGAGCACCGTTAGTGCTGATGCTGACCCGGGTTCAGTTGGTGATTCTTAGTGTTCACATGGATAAAACAGCAGAAGGTGCAAACATGCAGCAAACGGCCAAACGAGCTGCAAACATGAAGGATTCAAACTGAAACACTGTCAAATCAATAAAACTGCATATTTTGAGATCGATCTGAAAAGTTTAAGGAAACTCAAGCTCAAACTTTCAAAGGTCAGAAATTTTTTCTTAAAAAATGTGAAATTTGAACTCCAAAGAAACTGAAATCTGTAGCTAAAACTCAGAATTTTTCTAAAAATACTCAGAAAAGTTTTTTAAATCAAATCAAGTTTTTTGTAGAAAAATTCTGAGATTAACAAAGATTTCTGAGTTTTTGGCAGGAATTTATACATTTCAAATAATCAATTTTTATTATTTATAAATAAACAGTTGTATAAAATGTGGCAAACTTGCTCCACAAAGTCCTCCGGGCCACTAGGGGGAGTCGACCAACACATCATACGTAGTCAGTAAAAATGGGATGTCAATAGGAGACTTGGTATAAAAAGTTTCGCTATACTTCCTTTTGTTTCAGTTTTATAGAACTGTAGTATATTCCTCCAGACTCCCTCTAGTGGCCTGGAGGAATTCGGTTTCTAGGCTTTTTTCCTTTTTGTTTCCGTCTCCCGTGGTTGCAGCGTTTTTCTGTTGCATTTTTTGTTTTTTGTACGTTTCCTGTTTGCAGCTTGTTTCGCTGTTTGTTGGGTCCAAACTGCAGAAGCCTGCTGGTTCTGTTGTGGCCTGCAGTACCTTTTGGACCCACCAGAGGCAGAAACACTGGTTTCTGGTCCACGTTCCCGACTCTGCTGAGTCTCAGGTGGATAATCTGAGGAACAGAGGTGTTTCTTCAGGAGTAAAGGTCCAGATTAACAGTTTGTTTGGGTTCTGGAGACCCGGTGGAGCTGATTTGGGTTCCGGCGCTGTGGATCTGTAAGGCCAGTAAATACAGCAGAAGATAGAAGCATACGATGCGGTGAGAAGAGTTGAACCCTGTACAAGCGGACGCAGACCGGAGGAACCCAGAACCACCACAGAACCTCAGACCTGTCGGTTACATGCAGCGCCCCCAGTGGAGGGGAGGACAGTAGCACCATGGTAAACTCAACCCAAGGGGGTTTTAATGGCACCTTATGTTTGAATCAGACCTCTACCAGCTCATGGTTTCTACCCGGCAGCCATGTTGGGCAGATGTTGCCTCCGCCATGTTTGAAGGCGTTTGGGTTTGTTCTGAAAGCACCAGAGGTCCGTAGCAGGTCTGGGTTCCCAGCCAGCGACCAAGAAACTAAAACATGATCCATCAGAAAAGTTCAAAGTGCTCATTGGTCCCGTTGCTCCGGAGTGGGCGTGGCCAGCTCAGTAATGCTCCTCAGAGTGGGCGGGGTCACAGAAGAAGCGAGAGCTGCGTTTGGCCGACCGGGCCGTGAAGGGAACCGTCTTCAGTGCTGAAACGACCAAATACAGCCGCCGGTCAGGAGAGCGCCAGCTGACGCCTGGCCCCATGGTTACCATGGTAACCGTGTTACCTGTAATGATGTCCTCGATGGCGCCGTCTTTCCCTTCGTACACGTGGCGGCTGTCCTTGCCTTGCTTCCGTCTGAGCTCTGTGATCAGCTCCTGCTGCTGCCGCTTGCCTTTGTGCGATGGAGACTGGCAGGACAGGGGAAAGGTCAGGGTTCAAGGTCACGGAGGTGCAACACTTCATAAGACTAATAAAGCAGAACAAGTTCCTGACTGACACAACGTCACGGACCTGCAGGGTCACACAGGCCGACCCGGTTCTCCGGGTTTCACCACATTCATCTAGAAACGCCAAAATTTAAACTACAAATTTAGTTCATACGCTAAATATTTGGTTAGCAAGCTAACTAGTTCGCTCCAAACTGAGTATTTAACCCTTTACTAGCTAAATATTTATCCTACCAATGTAATATTTTTCTCCAAACTAAATATTTGCCTAGCCAGCTGGTACCTTGGTCTCCGCCTCCTCCTGCTGCTCCTCCTGCTCCAGTTTCTCCAGCAGCATTTGCTCCTGGCGCCTCCTCTGCTCGTTCTCCTCCTCCGCAACCTAAACACACTTCCTGTTAGCTCAAACTTCCACCACTTGTTACAAAATGTAACCGGGAGGGGCTTCCGGTCAGCAGGCCACACCCCCATCACAGCCCTCACCCTGTACGCTTTGATGAACCGGACAAAGATGGGGAAGAAGACGGACGGCGGCATCGTTTTGGAGCTTTCCCCAAAGAACTTCACGGCGTCTTCGAAGGCGTCCTGCAGTTCAACCACACAACACAAACACGGCTGCTTCGTTTCTACGGTAACAGTCAGTCAGTACGTTGATCAGGAGACCAGCTGGCGTTGAAACCATCACCTTGACGTCATTCAGAAATTTACATGGTTTATTTCTGAGATTAATCTCAAAATTTCAGATTTTCTGGGCAGAAATGAATGAATTGTTTTTTATAAGTATGCAAATGTAAACGTTGAGTTGGGGGTGTGGCCAGAAGCTGATTCGGATTTAAAGTGGCAGAGACCCTAATTCAGCTCAGCATAGGAAAAGAATAGACTAAAATCTCATTTTCTAAGAATGATTTGATTAGGCCACAGAACGATCCTAACCTGTTCAAGGAATCAGAATCCGTTAACTTTAGGATTATCCTAAGAACTGTCACTGATTGTCAGAGACCTCAACTGGTCAGTACGGTCTCACCTGCGCGATGCGAGCGTCCTCCTGCAGCTTGTTGAGGCGGGACTCGTTCCTGCTGATGAAGTCTTTCAGTGTTGCATTGTGGGAAACGCTGAACTCCCTCCAGGTGAGCTCCATGCCACGCTGCAGCTCCTTCACGTCACACAGGACGTTTTCCAGGCTCACTGCAAACACCGCACAGGTGAAGACGGGTCAAACGGGTCAGCGAGGCTCTGCTGCGCTGTGATTGGCCGGCGGACTCACCTGCGGCGGCTTTGTCCACGTAGTGCAGCTCGTTGTAAAACAGCGTGACTCCGGGATATTTCTCTCGCACCACGTTGGAGATGTAGTGAAGCAGCGTTTGCTTCCGGTCCGTCGATTTGGTCTCCAGCAGCTGGAAGCAAACAGACCTGATATCTGCTGTCTGAACCAGGGTGCACTTACTTTCCCTCCATAGAGCATCGTAACACGGCGCATTAGTAGGGAGGATGGAAGGACGGCCAAATATCGGCCAAAAAACACAGACATCTTTAGATGAATCTCATTGTTTTTCTAGAACAATTTGCAGAAAAAGTTTCAGAAAGTTTAACTTTAGTCTCAGAAATTTTCAAGGAAAAATTTGGAAATGTCCGAACTTGAAAAGTCAAAAATTTTCAAGAAAACAGTTCAATTTCTTTTACTTTTGAAGGTAAATATTTCCAAGTTTTTCTACAAAATTTCTGAGATTCATCTCAAAATTCCAAAAATGATTTTTTGGGGATTTTTCTGAGTTTCTAAACTTGAACATTTTCAGGAGCAGCAAGAGAAACTCCACTGCATGTCAGAATTCGAACGTTTTCATCCTAAAATACCAACGTTTCCAGTTAAATATGTTGAAGTTGTTCTACTCTTCCTTTAGTCTTTGGTTACCTCTGGTTGTTTTTTAGCTACTTTTTTTTAGTTTGTATATTTGAGTCAACAATTATTTGCTAAATTGTTTGCAATCCTTTGAACTGCTAGCGTTTGAGCGCCCTCTCTTTCCTGCCGCCCTGAGTTTCTGCCCAGGCGGTTGAACTGTTACCAGGTCCAAGCTCTGCAGCTTGAAGCCGTACACGGCTCCCCTCTTGCTGCTGTTCATGTAGTTCCCCAGAGCCAGGATGATCTGCAGGACAAACAGCAGAGACCTCGTTACCTCCGGACGCCTCCGGCTGAAAACAAAACCAAACGCACCGACCTCCAGGATCTTCTTCAGCTTCTGAGACGATTTGATGGAAACCGACGCGGCGATGATGGCGTGGAGTTGCTGAGAGGAAGCACAGTCGGTCAGTTTGGGGTTTTCTCTGAACCTCTGCTGTGTTTCTTGGTTTCCTTACCGGGGTCAGCATCTGGATGTTGTCTGCGTAGTTTCCCATGAAGGTCATGATGGTCATGCGCTGGCTGAGCCGCTCGATGCGGCTGAACTGCATCATGAAGCGGTCCTCGTCGCTCAGAGCCTCCAGCGGCTTCCTGTCCCTCTCGTACTGCCGCAGCAGCTTGACCTCGGCCTCCGTCGGGATGAAGCGCGTCAGACACTCAACGAAGTCCACAGGAACGGTCCGGAGGTCGAACCTGCACAGAACACCGCTGTCGCTACACCGCTCTCCGTTTCTACCATTTTATGCATCTACCATTTATTAAAATCATGACTTTTGGTTCCACTTTAGAAATATTGGCAGGTAAATTTGAGAAATCTGAGGCATAAAAAGGCATTTGAGGATCATCATAGATAAAAAAAGTGGCGTAAATTTCTGCCAAAGAATTGTTTCTGGTTAATCTCAAAAATCTTCTGGAAAAAACAGTAAATTTCCAAGTTCCAAAATCAAATATATTAAAAAAAAACTGAATTTTTGACAATCTCAGTGTGAGAGAAAAAAAAAAGTTAAAAGAGATCTCTGAAATTATCTGGAAATAATTGTTCCAAAAGTCAAAAATGTTTGAGACAAAAATTTTGACATTAATTTTAGAAAAATAGAAAATTTATCAGCTGCAGAGTAAAAAATCTTTGACTTTTGAAATTAAAAATGTCTGAGATTGATGTCAAAATTTCAGATTTTTCTCCAGAAAATTTTTGAGTTTTTGTAGCTCAGAAATTTTCTTGTTTTTCTAGAAAATTTCTCAGATTCATTCAAAGTTTCTGAGTTTTTTGGTGGAAATTTACTTGTTTCCTTTTTCTCTAAATTGGCCCCAACATGCCGTCGTAGCGCTCCTGTGTGAACTGCGGTCAGTAGGGGGCGCAGTTACGCCACACCTACTGAGCATGCTCAGTGGAAGTGAACATGAGTGTCTTGTAATTTTAGAGCTGCTGTCCAATCAGAAGCAGCAGATTATCATTTTAATCCTCATTGTCGTCGGCCATGTTTGTAGTTTTTCTTCTGGTTTCTGCGTATCGATGCGACCCGGCCGCGCAGACCGGATCGGGTCGGACCCAGAGCCTCGTATCCGGTGTGGACCTACGTGTGGATGGCTCGGCAGATGACCTCTGAGGCCTGGCCGGCCTTCCTCAGGGTGATGGCCAGGTTCTTGGCCCGGTTGGCCTCCAGCAGCGACACCTTGGACGGGGCCTTCTGGGGCAGCTTCTGCCGGGCCAGCGTTAGGTCCACTGCCGGGCCCTGGGCCTTGGTCTTGAACAGCTCCTCGAAGCCCTCCATGTCCAGGTCCTGGTGGCAGACGGACAGCGGCGTCACGCAGCAGGCAGAGGGCGTCTGGAAGCCCGACCTCTGACCTCTGAGAGTTTACCTGCAGGATGGACTCGTCGTCGATGTCGTTGAAGACGGTTCCGTTGATCTGGCTGGGCTTCAGGGCGACCCAGTTCAGCACCGGCATCCGGAACTTGGTCTGGATCGGTTTCTTGATCTTGACGGCTGGAGGGCAAAGTTCAGAGGTCAAATACGAAGATTCAAGGATCTGAGTTCACTGATATTTCCACCAGAGTTTTTCTCATCAGAGAAATTTATGGGTTTTATTTCCAAAAGCATTTCAGCTTTTCCTCCACAGGAAAAAAAAAATTTCTGCCAATAAAGTTGAAAATCTTAGAAAAAAAGAAGAAATTTTTAGAACAAATGTAAATTTCTCAGTTCAAAAAGTTGAAAATTTGAGATGATAGTCTGAAATTGTCTCACATGGGTCCAACTCTTCTCTCATATGTCTGACCTGAACCCAGATGTCAGAGGTCAGGGCTCAGTAAAGGTCATACCTGAACTGTTTTATCACAGATGGATGGAAAATGGGAAACTGGAGACTGGAACCAGTTTGGTTTCCAGCCTCCAGCTGGAGGATGGATGGAGTTAAAGGAATAAAAACGATGAAAACGTACAGAACAACTTGAGCGGACCCTCTGGCAGCAGAACAGAGCAGAAAACCGGTTAGTGTCAGAGGTCATCACTTTCTGTTACCATGGCGATGGGCCCGAGGCCACCATCTCACCTGCGAGGCCAGAGTTAAAGATGACGGTCGCCGACCCCCCCGACCCTGGCAGGGGCGGGGCCACAGGAGGAGGGGGCGGGGCCATGGGGGCGGAGGAAAGCTCGCTGGTCCTGCAGGGGGGGGGCGGTGGCGGAGGGGGCGGCGGGGCGGGAGGGGGCGGAGCCGGATACGGTCCGTTGGAAACTGAGGACAGAAACAAAACAACAGTCAAAACCTGCAGCGACAGAAACGAACGAGGAAATTTCAGCCAAAAAACTCAAAACAAGCTCAGAAATTTTATAGAAAAACTTGGATAGATTGAAAAGTTGAAAATTTGCAGGAAAAACAAATCTTCAAAAAAATTCCAAAAATGTTAACATTTTAACTCCAGAACATTTTTCTGAAAATTTGTGAGACTGAGCTGAAAATTACATCAATTTTTGAGACAAAAAAGGTAAAAGATGAATTTTTTTCTAAAAAAAATTCTGATAATCCCAAAATTTTTGACTTTTGTAAATTTCTGAGTTTAAAAGTTCAACATTTTCCAGGTTTTGTCTAGAAAATTTCTGAGACTAAGTTGTAGAAAATGTTTGACTTTGGAAAATGTTCCTGTTTTAATGTAAAACATTTTGTGACTTTTGAAACAATTTGAATTCAAGTCTTTTTTAAATTAAATTTTCACCTTTGAAACTCAAAAATTTACAAAATTTTTCAAGGAAATTTCTGAGATAAATATCAAATCTATTTTTTTCTCCTGACTGTATTGGGACTCGGAGATGTTTCTCCTCTTCTTTTCTGACTGACTGATTGGTTTTAGGTGTCGCTCACCTGAGCTTGGCATCGGCGGCGGCGGTGGAGGCGGAGGGGGCGGAGCCGGCACGCCTGGAGCCACGCCCATCCCCGGTCCCATGCTGTGATAGGCCACCGTCTCCGGGCTGCAGGAGTCAGGAACCAATCAGGAATCGGTGGCCGAAAGCCGTCATCCGGTGTCAGAGGGTGAGTCTTACCTGGGGGACAGCGTGGGACACGGCGGCGGCGACGGGGAGGCAGAGTCGGCCACGCCCCCGTCGCCCTCGCCCCTCTGAGGCTGCGGCGCTCCGGGTCCGCCGGACTGATGCGCCTCCTGCGCCTGGCGCTCCAGGCGACTCTGCCGCCGGATCGTCTGGTCTTTCTCCCGAACTATCCGCCTCAGGGTGTGAACCTGGGTGTTGGCGCTGGCGTACACCTCCTGCACACAGACAGCTTCGGGTTCAAAGGTCGCGGTTGGATACCTCTTTGTATCCGACCAGCTGGAGTTCAGCACCGACCCGCAGCTGGTCCAGCTCCTTGTTGGTCTGCATCAGCTGCTTCTCCAGCTCCACGATCTTCAGCATGGCTTCGTTCTCCACGTCCAGCAGCCGCTCCGACATCTGGATGAGGAAACCAGATGTTGTCCCAGACTTTGTAAAGCACAGGGTCAAAGGTCAGCCTGCTGCTGCTTACCGTAGCGAGGTTCTCCTCCAGCTCCTCCACTCTCTCCAGAGCAGCGGTTTTGGTCTCTGCGTCCTCCAGCAGCGTCCCGACGTCAAACACGTTGTCCAGGTAAGCCTGGATCTGGACCTGCAGCCGGTCGCTCTCCGTGTGCTTCAGCCTCTGAGGGGAACGGCGCCGTGACTCACCGGGCCCTGATTGGCCCAGGACTGGTCACGTGACCCTGACGGATTACCTCCAGGTGTTCCTCCAGGTTCAGCTTGGTGAAGTCGTACTGCAGGTGAACTCTGAAGTTCATGTCCTCCACAGAGTGAACCACGATGTTGATGAACTGCATGCAGGCCACCTGGGGACGAGCAGGTTGCCATGGAAACACGAGCTGTTTACATCCGACTGACATAACGCAAAATGGGCAGAAAAACAATAACCTAAATTTGCAAATAAAAAACACCAAAAAAACAGAATTTTTAAGATTTTTTTTTTAATTAAGACGTTTTCTAAAAACGTTTGGACATTTCTGAGGACAAAATTTTGTAATTTTTAAAATTTGCAAAAATAATTTTTGAGATTAATCTCAAACTTTTGTGTTTTTTAAAGATAATTGACTATTTTTTCCCCTTTATCTACAAACTCCCCAGTACACTGTTGTAAAATCCACACCAAGCAAGTGTAAAAACATTTCTGTGAAACTGAGGAAGTTATTTTGAATATTTGCCTCTTCCTGAATCTTTTCTAATGTGATACTTATATAAATATGATTGATGAAAACACAGGTAATGTCACACAGCAGCAGCAGTTACCAGGAAGTCGATGTTGTCGTCTTCGTTCTTGAAATGTTCCATCAGCTTCTCGAAACGCATCGACTCGTTACACACCTGCAACAGAAGGAGAGCAGGTCGGGCGTCAGGCGGCCGCCGCCGGGAAGAAACCAAAGGAGGAGTTTACAATGTTTGAGTTTAAAATGTGGAATATTTTACAACTTAGAAACTCACAAAATCCTAGGTTTCTGGAAGAAAATTTCAAATCTGAGACTTTTCAAACTAAAGGAATTCTGATCTATTTCTAGAAATTTTCTTAGATTGTTTTAGTTTTTTTTTTCTAGGAAAAACTTTTCGAACTCTGAAATTTCTTAGTTTTTTTCCAGAAGCTTTTTGGGGTTAATCTAATCATTTCTGACGTTTTGGGGGAATGTACGCCTCCTTTGGTCTCGTGTATAGTGGAAGTAACATGACGTTGTGTCTGGAGACTGTTTACGGTTTTGAAGTTGTCGAAGGCTGCCAGGATGATCTCGTGTCCTCCTCGGACCAGGCACACAGCCGCCAGCAGCTCCAGAACCAGCGCCTTGGTCCTGGTGAGAACACCACAGTCCGTCACGCCGTCAGTCTGCTGTGTGGCAGCCATTTTGTTCTAGTTTTTACTACCTGGGGTTCCTGTTGTTCAGACTCAGAGCGATCTCGTTGACGGCGTGCGGATGGGACATCACCATGTTGAAGCCGTACTGAGGAAGAGGAGGAAGAGGAGGAAGGGTCGGTGTGGCGTCGGGTCATGAGGGTCTTAAAGCGACGGGAGGTTTTTCCTACCTGGTAGTTCATGATGGCTCTCAGACACATGATGCAGACGTGGACGTCGTCCTTCTTGCAGACGAGTCGTGAGTTCTTCAGGGTTCGGCGACTCGGCAGCGTGTTGGACCGGGTCACCAGGGTCGAGCTGTGGGTGTGAAAATCTCAGACTTCCCGGTTTGGCCGGACCGAGCTCAGGGTTTGGGTTTCTCTTTACCTGATGGAGTGTCGGGCCGAGCGGGAAATGGACGAGGACGGAGACGGGAGGCTGCAGTCGCCATGGAGATCCTCGATGGAGCGACTCCAGGGCGAGTCGATGGAGCCCACCTCACTGCCGGTGTCCGACTGCTCGCCATCAAACCTGAGCAGATCAGAAAGGTCAAGGGTCATCCTCCAAAAACACCAACTCTTGAGATGGTAGGCAGAGGTCTGACTCACGTAACGGCGTACTGAGCGAAGGACAAATACTCGACCAGAACATCCAGACCTCGATTCTCCTCATTTAGAAACTCTCTGACCCAGCTGGAGACAGAAAGACAAATGGACAAAACGGAGAAACGTGGACAGAGAGACATGTTGGACGCCAACAGAGTTCCCATTAACCTTAAAAAGGTTTAAGGTTTTAACTCTAGAATCAGATCATTTTATTTCAAAGGCTACAATGAAAACAACTGGATGTTACTACTGCCACAAATGACAAAGAAGACAACAGGAAGTGGTCAGAGCGCGATGGCGCCACATGTTTTTGAACTGTTTCTTTTTTTGACATCGGCAGAAAGTTTTGCACACAGAAAAGCGTCTAGAGACGGAGGAGCTGGGCGGACAGCTACCCGATGTGGTTTGTACGCAGAGAAATCTCGAGCTCTCTGAGCGTTTGCGTCGACTCCTGAACTCTTCGTCTGAACTTCTGCAGACAGAAAAAGATGAAAACATTTTCAAAAACTCAAGTTTCCTCTTCAGCAGTTTAGTAAACGTCTGACATGCAGAGAATCATTGGGCTTTGATTGAGTAAAATCTGTTTCTGCCGTTTCACCTTTCGCGTCACAGCCGGATCGAGGAAGCCTCTCAGTTTCTGGATGTAGGTATGGGGGGGGTTCTTCACCTGGAATCTCTCCTGACAACACAGAAATGCATCATGGGAATCCAAATATGATTCAACCAACTGTTCCTGAGTTGTAACGTCAAAATGAGAAAATACCAAGCTAGGTAACTTGAGTACCGTTGGGTAATGCAATGAGACCTGCAGGACCTACCTGATCGCAGATCAGCTCCCACTTCTTCTCGTTGTCATAGGAACGCAGCAGACGCACCTTGTCTGGAGGTAGGTTCATTGAATTCTGAAAGATGGAGAGTCTACTTTAGTCCATGAAGACAGAAACCTCGTTTCCTTTGAGAGGAAGACTCAGTTTTCTGATTCCTGTTTTACTCCACAGTTTGGGCCTGTAGCTGAGCTAATTCTGCCATTATCTCTGTGAACTTTGACCCTCGGGGTGACCGGTGATTTCCCCTGGTAGAATTGCTGCTTCGACTTGTTCTGACCGGATGTTGTTTCCTCTTCAGGGAATCGTTCCTTTCCACAGTCGCCACATGTTTGTTCAGGCGGACGGCTCTTCCTTTGTAATTTGAGTCTGTTTAGTATTTATATCTGATCTGATTTTGATCCGATAATCTGACTGATCGTGGATCTGAGCATGAATTAGCCGCGTCTCGCCATCAGACTGTGATGTTGCCGCCTAATTAGCCGAGTGTCATGCATGCATGGCGGATCAGAACCTGCAGGTTGTTCCACTCACCAGGGCGATGGAGAACCGCTCCTCCAGCTCCGACGGGTCGGGCATCGGCAGTCGGACCGGGGCGGCTCTGGACCGGATCACGGCCAGCTGGCTCTCCATGCTCTCTGTGTTCCCCATAACACACACACACACTCTCACACACACCGAGGCAGAGGAGCGACCACAGCGGACGCAGCGAACACACCCACCCGGACCGCCGCGCTCAGACACACAGCAGCAGGAACATGTGGTCGGCCATGACGGACGGAGGCGGCTGGAGGCCGGGATGCTCTTCCTGTCCTCGAACGATGAAGATCCCCTTCTCCTCTTCCTCCTCCTGTCTGTCTCTTTGTCTCTTGCAGGCAGCGATGCTGCTGATGCTGCTGATGCTGATCCAGATGAAGCCCGGCTCTGCAGCCGTGTTGTTGTGTGTTTGGATGAAGCGTGTGTGTGTGTGTGTGTGTGTGTGTGTGTCGCAGTTGAGCCGGTTAATCCTCCCCCTCTCCTCCCCCACACCAAGAAAGAAAGAGTCGGCCTCCCCCTCTTTGTTTCTCTCTCCCCTGGAGCCGCCGTCTGCGTGGAGCTCGCTCGACCCTCCCTGCTCAGACAATGAACCTTCTGCCGCCCAGGCCCCGCCCCTTTGGCCTCGCTGGGGGGAGGTGGATAATCTGACTCTGGATCAGCTGCTGCAGCTTTCATTCATCACATCCACCAGGCCGCCTGCTCAAAGGGGCAGAACCGGGTCGGTTCTGATCTCACTAACCCATCCGGAGGTTCTGATGGGCCGGGCCGCATTTTCACTGCAGATTAAACTGAAATTTATGTTAAATTTAATCTCATCTTCAGATTAAAACCTGAGTAACAAACTGATTAAAAGAAATTAAAGAGTTTTGATGGAGGAAACTGCAGATGTTCTGTGTAACAGCGCCCTCTGCTGGAAACTCACTGAACTAACAACAAAACTGGACGCACCGTCCACTTTATTAGGTACACCGTTTAGCAACTAAATATTTACCTCCAATTTCAATATAACCTAAAAAAAAAAAGAAGAAAAAAAAAAAGACTTAGTTAGCATGTTAAAAATAGATGCTAAATATCAAAGTAGGAAGCTAAACATTTAGTTAGAATGTTAGATATTAAGTTTTAATCTAATTATTTAGTTAGCGGGCTAAACTTTTCACTTAAATACAAAATATTTATCTTCATACATATTTATTAAGAGTTAGCAAAATTGTTAGCTCTGACCTAGCTATACATTTATTTAGGAAGTTAAATATTTAGCTTTTAGCTACATATTTAGCTAGCAAACAAATATCTATTCTGAAAAGCTCAATATTTTATTTAATAACTAAATTTTCTATTTCTAAACTATATTTAGCGCCATAAATATTTAGTTCTGAGTTGGTAGATATATCTAAACATAATTACTTATGTTTGGATAAACATTTAGATTACTAAATGTTTATCCAAGCTATACAGCTAAATATTTTGTTTGTTAATTAGATATTTAGCTCCTTCAGAGATAAATATTCAGTTTAAAAACTTTACATTTTAGATTTAGATTTCAGAAGCAACATCTTGGATCTTAATGATTCTGATGGTTCTGGAAGTTTCCATCACACTTTATTTCTGGTTCTAGTTCTGGTCCAGAGCAGTGTTCTAGATGGCCAGCAGAGGGCGCTGCAGCAGCATTCAGCAGGACTCAGGAGTCTCCTGGATGCTGCGGCTCTGCGGCGGCTCTCTGCGGTGTCGCCATGGGAACGCTGCTGTCTCTGCCTCCCGGCTGCCGATCCGCGGCGGCGGCTTTGAAGGAGCCGCCGGAGGTTCCTGATGAGGAGGAGGAGAAGAAGAGGCGCTCTGTGCTGCTGCAGGCGCTGCGCTGCAGGAAGCGGCTGGCGGCGCTGGGCTCCTGGGGGAAGTCGGCCCCCCAGGGCCCCAAGGTCAGAGCGCAGCCCCGGCAGGAGGAGCAGATGTGCATCAGGAGGCTGGTGGTTCAGGTTGGTAACGGCTCAGGTCAGTCAGGAACCAGAACCTCGTCCCGTCTGATAAAGTCTTCTTCTTCTTCTGCTGTCTGAATCCTGCAGGCCTCCACAGGCGAGCTTCTTCGCTGTCTGTCCGACTTCCTGCGCCGGCGCTGCGTCAAGCTGAAGGAGTTTCCATCCAATCGGATCGTCGTCTGGCTCAGGAACGTGGAGCGAGCGCTGCTGCTGCTGGGCTGGCAGGTCAGGGTTCTGGTTCTGGACCGTCTGTTGTTGTTCGGACCTTTGGGTCCAGTCTACCATCTTCTCCAAGTTTCTGAGCTTCAAAGCTCAGAAACTTGAAGTCCAAAATTCACACCTAAAAATTTTGAGATTAATCTCCAGTGGCATTAATAGGCTGTCGTATGTTTAACTGTTTGCTGCAAGTTGACCTTTGCTCTCTGTAGCATCGGGGCTTCCTCAGCCCGGCCAGCCTCGTCTTCGTCTACCTGCTCTGCAGAGACGCTGTGGACGAGGACACGGCCTCGGAGCAGGAGCTCCACGCCACCTTCCTCACCTGCCTCTACCTGGCCTACTGTTACCTGGGCAACGAGATCTCCTACCCCATGAAGCCGTTCCTGGTGGAGTCAAGCCGTGACGTCTTCTGGGAGCGAGCGCTGGAGGTCATCGAGCGTCTGAGCGCCGACATGCTGCGCCTCAACACCGAGCCGCGATTCTTCACCGAAGTTTTCCAGGACCTGAAGAGACACAGCGGCGGCAGCAGCAGCGGCGGCGGCAGCAGCACCCAGAGGACGGAGAACCAAAGGATGGACGATCTGGACTGAGAGAGCCTGACCCGCCCTGGGCTGATGCAGCTTCCTATTAAGGTCCCCTTGGCAACTACTCCGGTACCGAACTCTCAGGAGCGGTTCTGACTCACCAGAACCTCCTCAGGTACGAATAGGTCCAGATGAAGGCCTGGACGGATCCGTCTCTGGGCTTCAGAACCGGACAGCAGGACACATTCATCCCCAGGAGAACCGGTGGACCCGGTTGGTCTGGGGCTCAAAATTCAACGTTTGCTACATTTTCAGCTGGTTTGGTTCTTTCAAACTGAATTGGGTCAAACAATCCAAACTAGCTGAAAACCTGTTCCCCTCCTGGCCTGTGGGGGCGCTGCACCAACACTGAGCAAAACTTCCTTCTTCACCAAAAGGAACCCGATGGAAAGATGTCAGTTTATCCTCACATTCGAACCAAATACAGACAGAGGTTTGATGATGAATTCTTACCTCCCGAAACGAACCAGACTTTGACTACGCCAACGGACTAGAACGGACTAGATTCGGATTAAAGAGGATTAAACAAGGATGGTGTGAATTCAGCACAAAATTACAATGGATTACAACAAGGCGCCAAAACCTGAAGAACAAACCATTTATTTACCCAAACAAACACAGATCTATGAAAACTATGCAGTAGATTTATGTATTTTTGTAGCCTGATTAACTTAGCGTAGCTTAACTGTGTACAACTCGACTATGCTAACTTACTTATCAAGTGAAAATGATTGAAACATTATAAACAGTTTCATTAAACAACCGTTTAAATACCTTATTTTTCTTGTCTATTAAGTTTTTTTAATTATTATTAATCATTATTTACATCAACCCACCAAATGGGACTAAAGACATAAAATACATAAACCGTAATCTCATGTATTTGCATGGAAATGTTAATTAATATGGAATGTCCCATTTTATAAAAATAAACTTGAAACAATCAACAAAAATATATATTAATGGCGGATTTTAAACTATAGGAGGATTTCTGCAGCGTGGAGTAAATGCTAATCTCCTCCCACGCTCTTTTTACTTTAAATTAAGGCTTTTTTTTTATTTTTTATTTTTTTTATTTACATTTCCAACTAAAATTATTTAAATTATTATTTCTAAGTAGCTGTTGTTTACCTTGAGGCCTGTATTTTTGTTTTATGAATCAAACTCGGATCTAATTTTAAACCAGTTAGCAAGATTAGCAGTAGCATTAATGTTCAGCCGTTGAACTGGACCGTCGCCACCAAGCTAAATTTCTATTAGCATCTCCACAAATCTTTTTGATAAACATTAAATTACCGAGACACGTTAAAACATACCTTTATCTTGTCTTTTTCTATTCTTCCTCTTTATTTTCTTTCTCCCTGAAGAATTAAGTCCTTTTTGCGGCATTGTTACGTCGCTAACGCTATGCTACGCTATGCTAACTTATCTTCCACCGCAGCTCATATTACCGCTGAAGCCTGACCTACCGCGGCCGCCAGGAGGAACCCAGGAGCAATTTATGTTTCCTTTTTGCCCATAGAAAGAATAATTTCTGAATACATTATCAAAATATATATTATTGTAAAGAAAAATCCACTTAGGGGGCATCTAGAGGCATGGGGCCCTGAGCAGCAGCTTACATATAAATAACGCAGCATTGTCAGGGCTGTAGTTCCCATTATGACCACCAGAGGGCAGAAAAACCCCGCTCTGAATATAGAGATGAGTTTCAGAGCTGCAGCTGGTTTCTGACTCATTAATGTTTTTAAAAATAAGCTATAATTCATCACGATAGTAAAACGTAAATGCTTTGCATAGGAACGAGTACCTGAGATGATGACAGAGGTTAATAAAAACAACAAAGAGAAAAATGATTGTTTTCAGTACCGTATATTCCTAAAAATCAGTGAACACCATAAAAAAACTAAACAGAAATATATACACAATACTGAAATTAACCGTCAGTAATAATGTGCACAAGGTTTCCAAAAGACATTCACAAATTTCCCCATTAATGGTCAGTTTCCACTTCATTAAAACAAACCAGGACTAGTAAAATGCTAGTTAACCAGACATTTTTAAACGGCCACCAGTAACTTAATTTTACTCAAGTTTAAGTGCCATATTAATATTACACAGCATGCATGTAATTTACCAAGTTAAACTCAACACAGAAGGTAAAAAAGTTAATAATGCCAGCTAACCAATTAGCATAAGCTACAAACTCACCAATTCCAGTTCAGTTCATGACAAACTTCATGGCTCCAGACTCACTGGGGCTCAGATATTAATCACATTTGTATCGTGAGCCTTAAAGTGCAGATAGAGGAAACCTGCTATTGCTCCAGCTCAATGAATCACATGATTCTGATGACTGTCAAATTAAACATAACGGTGATGCATTTAGAGGAAACGGCCTAATTAAAGGCCAATTTTACCAAGTTATACTTTGAAAGTAAAGGTGACAGAAAGCAGGTTCAGAGATGTTGAATATAAACAGATAAATTTGCTACGAGAGACATTTGAAGAGTAAAAGACTTCAAAGTCAAGCAAGAAGGTTGTTGGTTCAATTCCTTGGTGGTTGGTGGATTTTAGAAAGTGATTTAGTTTTGCCACCTTTTCTCTAAGTGAAAATGCGCTTAGTGCATTTCCTCTTCCTGAAAGAGGAAGTGACATCACAGTTTCCACAGCAGCTCACGTCAGAGCGTCAAATAAAGTGTCGTTTGACTCAGCAGACATGAGCGGCGTCATGTCGATGGAGTCGCTTCGGTCCCTGATTCCAGGATCTTCATCCTGAACCCAGACTCCTCCTGCAGAGACGACGGAGGAAACATTGGAAACATTTATTTCTACTTACATGAATTATTTTCATTTTATTTTCAATTTCTACTTAAACTTATATTTTCATCAGTCTGACGATGTAATTTTTAATATTAAATGATTGATAATTTGATCAGTTACTCAGTACTTTAGTAACCGAAAGTACAAAATACTTTTTACTCTTCCTTGAGTCATTTCTTGGACAACAAGAGTAAAAATATGTTGAAGTAGTTCTACTCTTTCTTTAGTATAATTTTTGGGTTCTCTGCCCTCATATGTTGATTAATTAATTGATTGATTGGTTGATTGATTAACTAACCTTTGAATTCGAGCAGGACCGTGGTCCACGCCACCAGTTTCGTTCCCCTCCAGACGCCACACCTGTAGCTCTCAGTGGCGCCGGCTGCGGGTCGGACCAGGGTCAGGCTGATGTCTCCCGTTTGCAGCAGGTCTTCGTTCATCTTGGTTCTGGTTCTGTAGTGATGGTCCTGCTCTTGCAGCTGATCGGAAAGGTATCTATAAGCATGAACAATCACCACCGGTTGCGGGTCGTAGCGCCACCACACAACTCTGGCGCTTTTAAGGAGTTCAGGCGGCACTTTGAACGGCAGCTGGACTGACTCCGCCCCTTCCTCCACCTCCACCTGACAGTCTGAGAGAACAAAGATCAACAAAGATCAGTTGCTGCTTTTCTCTCACTCACTGGTGTCTGTGGATATGAAACCCACTGTTACTGATAAGATTTCCTCTTCTACATTAAAAAATACAGCTGATCTGCTTTTTGGGGGCTTGTCCGGGATAAACAATTAGATAAATATAACATTATAATTATTCCTGTTCATTTATGTTTGTTGTGATATTTAACATTAAACAAAAATAAAACTTATTTAAGCTTTTAATCAAAGTCAGTCAGTACAGAAGGCATATCCAAACTTATTGTAAGATCCCAGCCACTGACCTTCGACCTTGAGTTGAACTTGCTTCTTGTACAGGATGATTCCCTCCGGGCTGAAGATGCTGCAGGTGTAGATGTTGCTGTCTTCGTAGGTGAGGTGTTTCAGAGTCAGAGTGAGGTCTCCCGTTTGTGTCCAGTCTTTGTTTGTCTCGGTTCGGTTTCTGTAGAACCGGTCCTGGTTCTCCGGACGGTCAGAACCGTCCTGAAACACGTGCACCATCTGGTTTTCACTGTCCTTCCACTCAACTTTACAAGACTTGAACAGCTCTGCTGAGGTGTGGCAGGGTAGCAGGACTTTGTCTGCACCTGCACTCACCTCCACCTGTTGGACTGAGAGAACAGCAAAGGCAGATTACCCAGAATGCTTCAGGAAAGTCAGAGTTAAATTGAGAGAATGTAAATCTCCAATTTTAACATTTTTAAATTTTGTTGAACCTCCTTGTCGCTGAATGTGATAAACCTGACTGAGAATGAAGAAGTGTGATGAGTTCATATGGGAGCTTCCACACGCCTGAACGTGTCGAGGATTGCTACATGTGAAAGCGTGTCTCCGTGGAGAAGACTGTTTCTGAAGTTACAGCTATGTGTTGGGGAAAGCTCCAGGTTGTTTAAGGATCAGCAATATGAACTCCAACACGGCAAAAACACAAAATACTCCCAAGTATTTAGACTCGTTTCTAGTGAAAATACATTATTACACTTGAAATAAGACGAAATGAATTTACAAGTACCTTGCTGAAACAATCTGCCAATGGAATTAGAACTTTTCCCTCAATATTAAGGAATTATTTACTTAAACTCCTAGATTTTGCTGAAATGTTAGTTAGTTTCATCCTGTTTCACACTAGAAACTAGACCTGAATTAGTAGCTAAGATTTAGTTTTTGCAGTTTTATCGTAATGTTGAATTTTAATAAATGTTATTAAAACTATAAACATTCCTTCTATTTACGGTACAAATATTGGTGATAAAACTGAAACAACCAAAGACTAGATCGAAGGATGGACTGAGACTCTGGAAAGTCGTGTTGCTATGGTAACTGCTGTAGCATAATGTCATGAAGAAGAGGAGCAGCCATGACGGTTGAGCATCGTCACAGAGCAGCATTGATAATGGACAACATGGTTTAGGTGAAACTCTGACTCCAGCCCATCAGCTGACCTTTGACCTGCAGCTGAACCTGTGTCTTCATCAGGATGCGTTTCCTGCGGCTGTAGACGTGGCAGGTGTAGGTGTCCGTGTCTGCGCCTGTGGGGAACCTCAGGGTCAGGCTCAGGTCCCCTGTCTGCAGCGGGTTCACGCTCATCTCCGTCCTGGTTCTGTAGAACTGGATCTGTTTCTCAGGGACGCTTTCGTGGTTCTGGTAGACGTGGACCTTGTTGCCGTAGCGATCCGTCCATTCCACCTTGGCGTCGCTCGGCAGGCGATCGCTGGTCCTGCAGGGCAGCAGGACAAACGGCTGACCGGAGTCGACCTCGATGTTTTTACTGTAACCTGAGAGGAGAAGAAGTTCAGCTTCAGAGGAGCCAAACCTGTGGCGCGGGGGCCTTTAGTGGCCCGTGAAATGATTTAAACAAGTCAAGAATGGTAAAATTTGACAACAAAACAAAAAACACCAAAATTTGGTCATTGAGTAATTGCCTGTCATTCTTAACAACCATGAACTATGTTGGTCGATGTTTTGTTTGTTCTGAAGCCAAATCATCACCAGGTGGGTTTCCGTCTGGATTGAAAGGCCTTGGATTCGTGGTGGACGTTTGTTTTGGTCTCTCTCACTCACCTCTCATGAAGTTGTGCCTAAAATGACAGAAAACGACTCCAGTGACCAGAACCAGAACCACCAGAGGAACCAGCAGGACTCTGGCCCACCTTGGAAACGATTCTGTGGAGAAAAATGAGCAACATCTTCATCTGCGACCCGTCAGCTGCTGCAGCAGGTTAGGTCCTGACCTTTGACCTGAGGCTTTTGCTTTGTGGGGGTTTTCTTTGTAGAGGTTTGCTTTGTGGAGATTCTGGGGTCAGAGGTCGCGTTCAGGGTCAGGTTTCCTGTCTGCGGAGCGGTGGTTGTGGTTCTGTTAAGCAGGTACTGATCCGTCAGCTCATCTCCGCGGGTTGTGTTAGCGGTGGGCACGCTGAGGTCGGATCGGGTCCAGGCCTCCGTAGAATCGTTCAGAACCAACATCTGGACCGCAGGGACCAGCAGGGACACTGAGGACAGAGACGGCTGTCATGGCAACGGGTTTATGAAGCAGCAGCAGCAACAATGATGAGGTCATAAAACAACAAAAGCAGAAGATGAATCTGAGTTTAAAGCTTTTATGGAAAATATTTATTTACATATTTATTAAAACTGTTTCCATGATGAGACAGATAAACTGTGAAAACTAAAATAAATCAAGCTCCCCTGTTTTCTCCTAGTGCTAACTGGAAACAACCAATCAGAGCCAGGAGGCGGGGCTTAGCGCTGTCAGTCATAATCTGGTGTGGCGCTGCTAGCTGTTCTCTGAATGCTAATGCCAGCTAGCATAGCCACCAATGACAGCTGATGAACAATTTTCTAGTGATGGTAAGTTGTGTCTCCACCATTATCACATTTAGCAGCAGGTATATGAGGATGATTGGCAGCACTAAGCCCCTCCTCCTGGCTCTGATTGAAGTAATGCACCAAAAACAACCAAACAGCAACAGATTGATCTGTTCACAGATTGTCTCAGAATAAACTGTCATAACAGCTTCAACAAATATCTAAAAACATTTTATAGAAGTTACAAACTGCAGCTTTAAATGTTTCTATTTTTCAAACGGATCTTCTTTAAAATGTCTTTAAAAGTTTCTGTTGATACAAAGGAGCTTTTTGAATCTAATGTGAAGATATTTCTCCATATGCTGATTTAATTTTGGGAACATAGAGCATAATGTAACAAATTGCAGATATTTATGGACAAACATAAAGAACTTTATCATCTGCATAGAGACGAACGACTGAGCTTCAGGTTGATCAATAAACTTTTATAAAACAGAAAATAGATCCCAGAGTGGATCCCTGAGGCTCACCGCAGCTCACAGGCAGAGGTTATGAAAAATGATTTTAGATCCTGAACTCAGTTTGTTTACTCCAGTTTCTGCTGATATCAGCTGACCAATAAACAGACAGGAAACAGGCAGGGGGTGGAGCTTATTTAGTCCTCAAATATTCAACCCACAAAGAGGCTAAAATATCCAAACAGTCTCACTGATAAACTTTAGCAGAACCGGACCCAGCAGAACCGGATCTTACCGTGCAGGAGGATCCAGAACATCTTCTTCTTCTTCCTGTCAGAACAACCGGATCAGAAACCCTCTGGACTCATTCTGGTGAAACTGTCTGCTGCTCGGCGGCGCCACATGATTCTGAACCGGTTCTGTTGGATCCAGAAACGAAAGTGTTCATCAGAACCAGTCTGTCAGGGTTCAGATCCTGCCCCATCCATCAGTCACACAGCTGCTGCATCAAATGAAATATTTCCAAAGTTTTTTTTTTGTGTTTATTATCCTCGTTTCAACTCTTCCAGTGTAATCAATGATAAATACTTTTTTGTTTATTAATATGTAAATTTAACTTTTTGTCTGTAAAACCTCAAGTTAATAGTAAATTTGTTCCATTCCTGAACCGTGGATCTACTGGACATGATGGATTTTACATTAAGTTAAGAAAATTATGGATTTTAAAACGAAACTGAGTTTTCAGTCAGAGGCTTCTTCACATCTCTGTAACACAGACTGCTACAGGAAATCCTTCCTCCCATCAGCCTCTACAACCATTAAAAAAAAAAGATCTAAAGTATTTTTTTAATTTTTGTTTTTTACTTCTGAAACTCAACCAGAGTGACTTTGACCCTGGACTGAAAGGTCAGGGATTTAACTGACCTTTCAGAGATTCATTAAATCAAATGAAACTTTAATCAGCCAATCAGATTCTGGTGATTTATTAATAATTACCTACAGAGTTTGAATAAATCATTGAAATATTTTAGTTTATTCTTTCTGACCCGTTTAGTATTTATTATTTTTGTTGCTTTTTGCAGAACAAATAAAAACTAATCGCAACATAAATTATTCCTAAGCTGAAAAGTCCAACGCAACCCAAACGCATCGTTCTGATGTCCTCGTCCAGTCTTTTCTTCCTCGTGGAGTTTTGTTTAAAAACTGACAGCAGGAGCCGAACTGAACTGTTCAGCGTCGCCCCCTGCTGGACAAATAGCTGAACTGCATCAGCTCTTTATTTACCAGTTGATCTTTTGAGAGAAAAATAAATGCTCATATTTATAAACTGTCTTATAACCAAAAAGTAGTGTACAAATGTGCTTACAGACCCAAAATACTCAGGTTGAGAGTAAATTATGGGATGGGAAAAAACAGGAATAAATACCTGACAGGACAAGAGCACCTGAACGCAGCTGAAGTCCGAGGAAAAGTTAGGAAAAATCCTCAGGAATCCTTCAGGAACCGCGGATCCAGAAGGCTTTGACCCGCTACACACGAGTCGGAACCACAGGAAGAGAAATCAGCTTTAACATTATAAACAGCAAATCATTAACAGACCCAACATGATGCAGGAACTGAACCAAACTGCAAGGAATCAACCAGGAAGTTGATGACTCAGCAGAAAACGGTTCGATGCAAAAATAAAATTGATGTTGAAAACAGAAACATGAATATTTCCAGCTCAGTACATTTTCCCAGTTTCCCCTGGATCTGGAAAAAATTCCCATCATATTTAAAAAAAAAAAAAATTAAAATTCCACCTGATAGATTTATGAATTTCTGCTTGTGTGTTTAGTATGTTTTTAACATTGTTTATGTATTTTATTTATGTTGTTTTTGTGTTTTGAATTCTCCCTTTGGGGTCAGTAAAGATGCTGAACTGAACTAAATTCATCAAGTTAAAACAAAACGTGTTTTGCTTTAATATAAAATATATTCTTGTTCTATTTATGAATAAAATTAATATTCTTTGGAAACTTATGAGAATAAACTTTTTTTCCAGTATTTTATATGTTTAAAGTAAATGTTTGATATTGTTTTATGATGAATGATTCCATGTCAACACATCTGTTATTCAAAATCAAATATTCCTTTAACAGATTTGAGTTTCAAACTTTCAAATCTAAATTCTCATTAAGATTCATTGTGTTTCTTTCTAATTAAATCAAATTTCCATAAAGAGGAAAGTGAATTGTTCATTTCTATGGTTATGTCATCAGAACAAAGTCCAAACCAGAATCTCTTACCTGATCCTCCATCAGGTGAAGTTCTGACTGCAGGTAAACTGGTTCTGCTGGCTCCACCTCAGGTCCAGTTCAGACTGGTTCCAGTTCCAGTTCCAGTTTTCTTCCGTTTCTGTTTTATTTAAAGAAACTGCAAGTTTACTTTATTTCATCAGGTTTTATTTATGTGTTGTATATTAGTCATAACCTGTTTAATCCTATAATTAAAGCAGAGGGAATCACGTGATCACTCTCAGCGGTCATGTGACTTCAGTGAAAGACGTTTCCTTTCATTTTGAACTCATTAATCGAGCAGTTAAAACTGAACAATCAGAGAGAGAAAATATCATCAGCTAAACAGGATCAGTTCTTTAAATAGGCCATTTCCCCCACCTATTTTAAATTGAGTCTGACTTTTACTTTGGTCCCTGAACGTGTCTTATAAAATACTTTTATTTTCACTTTCTCCTGTTGTGACACAGTCCGGACTGAATCTCAACCTGTGGGTAAGAAACTGCATATTTCTTACTTTTTGGATGGTTCCGGTCGTTTTAAGGCTCATTGCGATCAGAACCAGCAGAACCTTCCCAGTAACAAACTCCCAGCCCAAACTGGAGGGACTGGTGAAAATCTGGCTGCAGATCACATGGGGGGCCTGGAGCTGCACGACCTTCACAGGATCCCATCAATATTTATGTTAAATACTAACAATGTAAAACATTGTGATATTAATTTGAACATTTCATAGAGAAATGTCCCTTAATTCAAAACTTCACTTCAGTAACTTCTTTGGAAAATGTATTTTCAGAAGTACTTTTTACTTTTACTTGAGTAATTTTACTGTGACGTATTTCTACTCTTTTCTACCCACTGAATGAAAAACAAACATGTTTTAATTCAAATTCAGACACTCCTGCAGTCTCTGTTAAAGTTTCATCATTTTTTAATGAAATCTGGAAACATTTGATTTTGACTGATTTGGTTATTGTCATTTTTGTCCTTAAAATACCAAAATTTTCATGCAACATTATATTTCTGTGGCTCTGAAGATGTAATTTTTCAATATTAAATTATTGATCATTTGATCAGTCACTCAGTACTTGTGTGTACTTTTACTTCTGTAAAAATATGTTGAGTACAATATTTGGTCCTCTGACTTTAATTAACATGAAATAATCAGGGATTAATAACAATGTAATCATTTTTCATGTTCTACCTTGAACGTTTCCACCTCTGAGTTCATTACAACCACAGATAGATGGTAAATTATCTTACTGGGATCATAGTTCCCATAACTTTAAAGTAGAAGAAACATACATATAAATCTGAAAAGTGTGGCATCCTTTTGTACTCAGCCTGGTTTCAGGTGTTTTGGATTTGGTCTCCACCAAAAGATCAGACAAAACCAGTTTTTATTTTTTGCCTCTCAGTTCTGATAATCTACCTTCAGGTGTCACATTAAAACTCATAACATTTGGTTAATTTATGGTTTTATTTGAGTTCTGAATTAATAATTTTAATGTTTTTATTCTTGAATTGTTTAACTAACAGGTCATGTGGACGAGAGTCTCCAGCAATTTTTCCCTCAATGTTTCAGATTCGTCAAGATTCCTGAAAACAAAAAGTTATCAATTATTTTCCACCATATTCACTGATTTATTAAACAAATTATTTACAGCAATAATCATTTCAACATTTGATTCCAACTTGATTTAGACAATAAATATGAACTCAATGAAACATGAATATAAAATAATTAAATTAAGTCAACATATCAAACCTATTTGTGTTTCTGTTTTAGGTGAGTGGAGCGAGCGCCACCTAGTGGCAGCATGGATCCGTGTGAGGACAGAGAGGACAGAGTCCTTCCCTCTAAAATGTCTCTTTTTGGGGAACATGAGGACCAGAGGTGAGGTCATGACCTTTACCTGTTCAGGAAAGGTCAAGGTTCCGCAGTGGAATCACCAAACCGTTTCCATTCACAGGAAGCTATCAGAACCAGAACCAGAACCTGGACCCGGATCCAGCTGTGTTTCCTTCAGCAGTATCAACTCAAAGAGGTGAGCTGGATCGAAGTTTGAGTTTTTTAAAATTATTTTAATGTGTTTATATGAGCCCAACAAATATTACATTTACACAGTTTGCCTTTTATCACCTGAAGAAATATTTTTATCTGAAATTTGATGATTTTATACAAATATATTAATGTGATTATAGGAAAACAATCCAGTCATGCTGCTAACAACCAGGAATCCCACACTTTTAATCACCAATCTATTTTTATATGACCTTTTATTATTTTGCAGGAGTTATGCAGCTGATCCCAGCTGTGTGTCATGGAAGAGCAACCATTCAAAGGACATTATTATTCATTTTAAATCAGACCATCCTCCAGCAGCTAAGAGGTGAACCGGCTCTAAAGTTTCTGCTCAATGTGCTCCTAACATGATCATAAAATACACCAAACGGTTTTTAATTCTGGTCACATTGGATTTTCTGATCAACCAGATTTTAAAAAGTCATCATGACTGAAGATTTTTAGGGACTTTCTGCGTCTTTAGCAACGTTTGGGAGAAATGAGGAACCTAGAAAACTCTCAGCAGCAGAACAAGATGTGAAAGTTTATTAATAGGGAGAAAACATTTAATGATCTAAGAGCTGCATCATCCTGGTGCCATCGAAGATTTCAGCTCTGTGGAAAACATCTGTTGGAGCTTCAGTCCTGTCTTTGTGTTTTTTATGGATTTATCTAAAGACATGCCAAAAAAATGTTGAGAATCTGTGGAGGTAGATAAACATTAGTGGTGTTCCAAGATTAAATATGAATAATTTTGGGCTGAACTATAAAATCAGAGCTAATTTAAAAGCTAATTTAAAGAATGTGGATGTTTTATTCTGTTCTGGATATTTAAACCTAAACAAAACAGACTTTTGCTGCTGTCTTTCTTTCAGCACTTCAGTCCCAATCATTAGTAAACAGATCCTAAAATATCTCAGTGTTTCATATTTAGATGTCAGTGTTCCTGAGTTAAACACTGATGGAACCTTTCTAAACCATTTTTAAGGTTTAGAAAACTAAAAAACAACTTTTTGGGCGTCAGTCTGGATCTTTGTGTGTTTTGTTAGGAAGAGGCTGAAAAATGACGACCAGCTTGAATCTAAAGTAGAACATCTGTCCTCTGATTACCAAAGGTAAGATTATTATTAATGCCAAAAATGAAAGGAATTTTATTTATGCATCAGTTTTAAGATCAGATTTGTTTTCACAGTCTTGCACTAAAATCCATTCAACTTAACCTTCAATAGGTTCAGTTCTTTTGCCTTTTCTCACTCTTCTTCTTACTGTCATCATGAGTTTTCTTTCACTCCTGAGAGCAGCGCACCAGCAATAAAATTACATTTTAGTGTTTTATGATATTTAAATTCATTGGAAACCGTTACTGGGAGGAAGTTTTAGGTAAAGATATGCAGAAGACTGTGCTTCAGTGTAGGAAGCGTGAAGGTGTAAATAAAAACCTCATTCTTACTCAGATCTGCAGAGAAGGTTTTGTCTGTGTGGACAGACAGAATATTGTGAATTTGTCCTGGTTCCTCCACAGAGTGGACCAGCAGAGCTCAGAGGTTCCCACTGATCCGTCTGTCCAGCAGCACCAAACACAGCTGGACTCCATATTTATGGTCTGTGCATCAGTTCTGTCCAATCAGCATCATCCTGGTTTTTAGACCACCTGTCCAATATGGATCTGATGTTTAAATTTTTATTCTGTTCCAGCTGCTGGAGGAAAACATTGTGACTTACGTGAAGAACGAGCTGAAGAAGATCCAGAAGGTTCTGAGTCCAGATGATCCAGGATGCTCAGAGGGTCAGAGTGAGGAGGAGGAGCTGATGGGGGGTGAGGATGAAGAGCAGAGGAGGAGCAGCAGAGAGGCGGTGATGAAAATGACCCTGAACTTCCTGAGGAAGATGAAGCAGGAGGAGCTGGCTGAGTGTCTGCAGAGCAGTAAGAGGATTTCTAAAACAATTCTGCTATTATGTTGAATAATTAAAACATGATTACATGTGAAAATGCATTCATGCATTTATTTATAAAATGTATAAATTCATATCATAGATAAGCAGCAAAGTCCAACCTGCAACAAACTGAAATCAAAGAAGAGAAATCAACAAATACAGAAAATCTAAATGAAACAGTCATATGAGCTCAGTGACATTATGGATTCTGCAGCTTTTTCTTAATTTAAACTTCACCTGTGGTGACTAGTGTGCTGCTCATGAAATATAAACTTTGGGAACTGTATATTTACAGTACAGTACTTTAAAATACAAACATAGCAGCAATGCACAACATAAACACCCATTTTATTAGTAATTCTTGTACCCAGTACACCAAAAATGTTACACGTAACATCCAACTACAGATGAAGAACTTTCACACACATGCATAGCTACCAAATTCAAACCGAGATGCAGTAAATGGTACAACTGCTGCTGATCTGCCATGACATGTACTCTCCAACTGTCCACCATCCATCTACATGCATCCAAATAGAAGAGGTGGCTAGAAGGTCTACCTATCTCCTTGTTTCACTCAGCTGCAGGCATTTGATGCAGATCATGTTTTAAAAAGTCCTTGGCAAGGTTTTTATATAGTTTTTCCTGTCTGTCCCTAAACAACCAACCCTAAACATCCAGTGTCTTCTGAACACTTCTGCTTAAGACAGAACCTGGATTTCTATAGGAAGTGAGGTTGGTAAAGAGTAGACAGGCTAGTGGACAAAATAGTTCCCAGGGTTGACCCAATGCTGCATAATATTGTGTCCCAGTTAACTATTTTTATTAGTCATTCTGCCCAGTTACAGAGCTCTGTCCAGGCCTTACAATGTGCTGTCTCCATGCAGGGACTCATGCTGGAAATTGTCAACAGAAACTCAAGTCAAACCTGAAGACGAAGTTCCAGTGTGTGTTTGAGGGGATCACTAAAGCAGGAAACCCAGCTCTCCTGAACCAGATCTACACAGAGCTCTACATCACAGAGGGAGGGACTGGAGAGGTCAACCAGGAACATGAGGTCAGACAGATTGAAACGGCATCCAAGAAACAACACAGACCAGAAACAACAATCAGACAAGAAGACATCTTTAAAGTCCAACCTGGAAGAGATCAACCAATCAGAACAGTGATGACAAAGGGAGTGGCTGGCATTGGGAAAACAGTCTTAACACAGAAGTTCACTCTGGACTGGGCTGAAGGCGAAACCAACCAGAACATAGAGTTCACATTTCCATTCACTTTCAGAGAACTGAATTTGCTGAGAGAGAAAAAGTTCAGCTTGGTGGAACTGATTCATCACTTCTTTACTGAAACCAAAGGAATCAGCAACTTTGAACAGTTCCAGGTTCTGTTCATCTTTGATGGTCTGGATGAAAGTCGACTTCCTCTGGACTTCAACAACAAGGAGATCCTGACTGATGTTACAGAGTCGAGCTCAGTGGATGTTCTGCTGACAAACCTCATCAGGGGGAAACTGCTTCCCTCTGCTCTCCTCTGGATAACCACACGACCTGCAGCAGCCAATCAGATCCCAGACAAGTTTGCTGACAGAGTGACTGACATTAGAGGGTTCAATGACCCACAGAAGGAAGAGTACTTCAGGAAAAAATTCAGAGATGAGGATCAGGCCACCAGCATCATCTCCCACATCAAGAAATCTCAAAGTGTCTACATCATGTGTCACATCCCAGTCTTCTGCTGGATCACTGCTACAGTTCTGGACGATGTGCTAAAAGGAAGTGGGAGAGAAGATCTTCCAAACACTCTAACTAAGATGTACATCCACTTCCTGGTGGTTCAGACCAAACTGAGGAAGATCAAGTATGATGGAGCGCCTGAAACAGATCCACACTGGAGTCCTGGAAGTCGAAAAATCATTGTGTCTTTGGCAAAACTGGCTTTTGATCAGTTGCAGAAAGGAAACCTGATCTTCTATGAATCAGACCTGACAGAGTGTGGCATCGATATCAGAGCAGCCTCAGTGTAC
>CAEGAD010012150.1:0-36921 GCA_903067055.1 Poeciliopsis paucimaculata
CAGGAGGCCAAGCCAGGCTGGAAGGAGAGAGTTCAGTCTCTGATGAAAATGAAGGAAAAGGCAGAGATCATAGCTAACGTAGAGAAGGAAGTTCTGGATTATCAGTAACCTGATGCCTTCACAAAAATCTAAAATCAGACAACAATCAGCCAGCTACCAACACTGGCTGGGATGTTTTCAGTTTCACTGATTTTTGCTTCTTTAAATAGCTTTGATAATAATTGTATTGCATTTTGTGGGGTTTGCTGGGAATTCAAATAAGTTGTTTAACTTTGTCATTTTAAAGATGTTTCCATCAGTATTTGTTGGGGTTAGGGACCACAACGGCTAACAAATATCTAAAACCTGTGAATATCTAAGATCCCACCCCAAAAACTCTTACAACTGCCTATTTTTACAGTTCAAACACCAAATATCCCTTAATATTCATTAGTACATCCAGTGGAAACAGTTTTGGCACTATCCACAGTCTTCCTTTCTGCCGTTCTTGTGGGTTCAGCCAATCAGTGCCAAGAAAAATGAATGGTGCTGCCGGATTGGCTGCTTTGCAAATTTCAGCCAATCGTGTGTCAAGTGTTTCAAGTAAAATTATAGCAAAAATATTTAAGCTTCCTAAAGTGCATGTTTTAACTAATATTTTAGATTTTCTTCAAATAATTTGGCGTTATGTTCCGCATAAAAATCAGCAAATTGGTGAATCTGTGAAAACTGAACCGTGATCAGACGGGCGTCCGCTGTGTGTCTTTGGGCTGTTAATGATTCTGTGCTTTTTATTTTGGGAAGAAATGTAGATCTTTTTTTATTTTATTTTGCTTACTTCAAAGAAAAATCTGTCTTTTTTGTGCAGAGATTTTCTTCTCATTTAATTATTTTCATTATATTTTTTTGCAAAGTTCCACAATAAGGATTTATACGGTTTGTGTGAATACTGATTTCTGTTGGGAAAGATAAATGATAATGGCAGCAAACAAAAGAGCCACTTACACAATGATCACCTCCACACAGAGCTATGTCTGGCTCTGCTTCTGCTGGAGGTTTCTTCTTGTAAAATGAGTGTTTTTNTGTTTTTCCAATTAAATGCTAAGTAGGAGAGATTGTTGTAAAGTTAACAACTCGCTATCAGATTTACTTTGAACTTAGTTTTTTGTAAAGTCCCTGAAACTATGTTGTTATTAACTGGCATTTTGTGAATAAACTGAATTTCATTGAGATAATCGAATCAACGTTTTCTTTAACTGCTTAGAGATGGTCTTATTTCAAGACATAATCATGTTAACATGTTAGTTCAAAAAATACCATTGAATTTCAATATAGAAACAGTATTTGAACCATTTGTGTATTTTGATAACTTTGAAGCTACTTTTCAGAAAATGATGTCACATGACTGCTGACAAAAGGTTGTTTTGAAACATGAATTTCTCTGTTTGTGTCAAATTGCTGACATAAATTAATGTAATTAAAACTGCAGAAGAAATTCTCATGTTTACTTATAATAAACTCCAATAACAAGCCATGTTGTTCAGCTCAGCTTTCATCCACAACACTGGGTTATGTTCATTTCCTCTTTTGTCCACTAGGTGGCAGCACACCTTCAGTCATTGATCATGGTGCAGGAATCACAACATTCAACTACATGATGTAATTCCAGTTAAAAACTTGGAGTAGGAAGTAAAATCTTATCATTTTATGTATACTAAATATTGAAAAGTGCTAAACCCTCAAAGTATTTCTAATGCAATGTTTCCAAGTTCCATTTTTACAAAGTTAAACTGCATGGCATGTTGAATTTACATTTTTAATTATCAGACAATATTTAGAAGTTTTTACTTGTTAAATTTTTATTCCCATTAATTCTAAATTTTTAAATGATCCAACAAGATGTAAGAACATTTAATTTTAAACTATTGCAGGCATGTTTATCTAACAGAAAAACGTGATGTTTATCAATCATTTGAGAAAATTAACATTTTATATTTTACGTTGACGCAAATATATTTTTAACGTCCCTTATTATCCACCAGGGGGCGGTGTTTCCTGCCCGGCATGTATACTTCCTCCAGAAGTCTCTGCTCAGTAAAGTCTAAAGTATTCACACCCCTAGCAGATTTAGGTTTACAGTAACCTTTTACATGTTTCCTCTAACTTGAATCTGAGATTAGGGTGATGGTAAAGAGACCTTCAGTCCATCATGCTGTGGCTGTGACCTTTGACCTCCTCCCCCCCATGCTGGTAAACCAGCCTCGTTTTAAACCAGAAGTCAGCAGAACCTCGAGGTCGGCCTCCTTCGGTCAGCCGGACCCGGGAAACATTATGACATTTAACAATGAAATTACCTGAAAATATTTCTAATGCATCAAAACTAACTCTGTGATTTTCACTGCAAAACAATAAACAGTCGTGACATCCTTGAGGGACTTGCACTAGCAACAATCCTGTTTTGAATTTTACATAAAAACAGAATTTACTGAAATTAACGTTCACACAGCAGGAAATGCGACAGACTGGTTTGGTTTTGCTCAGACTTTTCTACGGCAGCCTGAATGGCCCAATTCTGATATTTTCACCAAAAATAAATCAAATTTTAGTGATTTCAGTCTGAACGGTCATGTCGCAATTTATCCGACATCAACGTGAGACGTGTCGTAATTCAGCACCAGAAGAAGAAAACGGTGAATCTGGACATCAGCAAAAATAATGAAGAGATGAAAGCAGTCAGTGAACGCATCACCACAACATCCCACCACTCCTGGTCCGACTCCATATCCAGTCAGAACCAGATCAGAACCAGGTCAGTAGCTGCAGTCCCTGCTCCACTAAAGGCTGCTCCTGTTAGCTGGACTTTTTTCTTCACAGCTTCCTTTGTCTGCTGACCAAGATGGCTGCGGCGGCCATTTTTACTGCAATAAAAAGACTGGGGTGGCGGCCATCTTTACTGCAGCAAACAGAGTGGGGTGGCAGCCATCTTTAAGGAATCGGTTGAGAACTCTTACTGTTGTTCCTGTTGAACAGAAATTTGGTCCAGGCGGACATCTTGGAGACACACTGCGCCCTGACCCGCAGGCTGTAGTCGGAGTCAGATCCCAGGTCAAGGGTCAGGTCGCAGCTGGTGAGGGTGATCCTCTGGCACTCAGGAGCGTTTATCCAGCTGCCGTTCCTGATCAGGAGCTCAAACTCCCTGAAAACAGAAACGGGTGGAAACAAAGTGACTCAGAAACCAGCCTGATTCTCCGACGTCCTGCGGTCTGGTTATAGTCACTGAAGTTTCCATCAGCTGGGTTTGAATCTAAGAGACTCTCAGTAATCCTGGCTGCTCTTTCTGCTCTAATTGTCAGGAATGTTTCTGTGGGTTTTGATCTCAGGTTCAGGGTCAACGTTGCTCAACAGCCGTTGATCTGCATTCCCCTGCAGGATTCTGCAGCTGTCAGTCAGGCATGCTAACGGCTGCCAGGCTTTGATCACTCTGACCTCCTGTTTGCTGTGACTCACCTGCCTCGTCCATCAGGTCGGGTCGGTTTGCTGGAGTATGAAGCAAAACTAAAACATAAACAGAGTCAGGCTGCTGGTGCTCATAAACAACATGTTGTCTCTGCAGCTGATGTGAAATAAATCTGTTTTCATTGTGAGATGAAGAAAACATGAGCTGCTTCCATCTGGAAAACTTTTCATTTAGCTGCTGCTGGTTTCATTCACTCTTAGTTTATTAAAGTGCTTTGCAGTATAAAAACATAACAAGATTCATTCATTATGAAACAAACAAACATTGCATTTTATAAAATTCCCTCCTAAAAATCATCAATGCACATCAAATATATTGATTAATGATCCAGTTCTGATCAATCCAAAGCAACTCTAACAGGTTTTAGCCTTGATTTAAAGGAACTCAGNACTCACTCACTCACTCACTCACTCACTCACTCACTCACTCACTCACTCACTCACTCACTCACTCACTCACTCACTCATACATGTATATCCTGTCTATGAGCAAATATTAGTTTTTTCCTATAAGTAACTCAAACACCAAACTGCTCTGCAAACAGAGTAGCTGAAGAAAAGTTGGTTTCATTTATTGTGTCATTATTCATGCATTAAGGGTCAATAAGTCTGTATCTATGCATTATTAGAAAATAAATACAGAGACAAAAACTACTGTCTGTTGAAAGCCGGAGGCAGATCTGATCAATAATATTTACATGATTCATCACTGACAGCAAACATTTTTCTATCCAGTGTTTATGCAGATCTTTTAGCCTCCTGGTTTATCAGATCAGTGGTTTGGTGACTTTACTCACCCCTGGTACTGAACGGAGTAAAGCACGGTGGAGTTGCATGATGCTCTGGGCTGCGTCCAGCGCAGGACGTGTCTCATGCTGACCGAGTCCATGGAGACGGTCCCAGGAGCCGGCAGCGTCCCGACGCCTGCAGGGAGTTTCATCATGAGTCAAACTCAGAGTCGGGTCGACTGAGATCTTGTTGCTCTTTAAAAATATAAATTCTTATACACTGAAGTTTTGAACATATATAATAAAACATTTAATTCTGCTGAACAATAAGTTGTGGTAAAATGAAGCCGATGGATGAAACGTCTGCAGAACAGTTGAAATGATTCTGATTTATTGCAGTAGAACCAGAACACGACCAGAACCCACAGGACACCAGTAACTAGTTACTTTTTCTCAGTTACTTTGTAAAAAAAATACTTTTAGCAGCAGTTTTCTGTGCTTTTTGCTAAAGTTTATTCAAGTGAGACCTCTTGTGTTATAGACCAGCTGTGTTATTCTAATGATCCTTTTGTGAATCTACATTTAACTCAATATTACATTATTTCATAATTATTCTTTAGTTTTTTACAGTAGATGTTGAACTGATCCGTCAATAACTCAGATTATTTATTTTCTATTTTTAATTTTACTTCAGTAAAAACATGTTGAAGTTGTTCTGCTCTTCAGTCAGCACCAGATATGATTTCATGTTTACAGCACAGTAATATCTAAATAATATGAAATCCCAGTAATATCTGAGCTTCTGTGCAGATTATTTTTTATAGTATTAACGATGCTATGAAAAACTGCAGCAGGAATAATTCAAGTATTTTAGTTTGAACTTCTACTTTGTTCTGGACAAACCGTCTCTGCTGAGGAAACATTCAGACGTTTCTGCCTGGTTTCTGCTCACCATTGGTGAACTCCAGCAGGACGACCATCATGAGCAGCTTCCTGCTCCTCTTCATCGCCATGGCAGCAAACGGAGTCCCACAGAGCAGAGAAACCAGACAGTTTCTGTCCCTGCGGGAGGAAACGTGTCTGGATGTCCTGCGGAGCGTCGCTCTAACCCATCGTCTGCTCGGGTCCAGCCTGGGAGAGGCAGAAGAGTCAGCAGGGATCCGCTGTGATCTGCTGAAGAAATGCGACGCGCCCAGATGCTGAGGACAGACTTAAAGACGGAGATCTGGTCCGACCGGCTGGGAAAGCGTTCTGGGCTTCACCTGTCGACTCCGGTTCACATGGAGACACACCTGGACGGATCAGAGGAAATGCTGCTGCTCTGCTCTCATCTCACCGACAGAAAATGATTAAAAACATTTCAAGTCTGATTCTGTCCTGATTTAGTTTCTCCGGTTCCCTGACCTCTGACCTCTCCTGCAGCTGAAACAGATAAAGTTGTTTTTTTTCCTGTATTTTTATTGTTTTCCTGCAGCAGTGACCTCTGACATCTCCTGCAGCAGTGACCTCTCAGGTCGCTCTCCTGCAGCAGTGACCTCTGACCTCTCCTGCAGCAGTGAGCTCAGGGCTCAGCGTGTCGACGTGACGCGTTCCTCCCTGTTTTTGTTTCTCGACGCGTCGAGCCGCTCGGTGACTCATCAGTTTCTGCTCTGATAAGATCTGCTTCTGCTGAACCAGTAAAGTCAACATGATGGTTTTACTGGGAGGAAATGATTCCATTAAAACATTGAACTGAATGAATTTCTTATCACGATTCCTCACAGAGAACAAATGAGATGATGAGATATTGACACATTCAATATGTCATTGAATGAGAGCCAGAGACTCACTGTGACTCAGGAAAGTTAGAAAACAGGACAGAAAACTGAACATAAATTTGAAACAAACTTTCAAATTTGTCTCAAATCATGTTACTATTCATGTTAAACTAATAAATTCATGTTTTCAGTTCTGATTTAAAAGAACCAAACGTTTCTCATGTCTTTATTTCTCTAATTTTTCCTTTAATTTTAGAGAAATTCTGACTCAAATTTCGGACTTTATAATGTCAGAATATTTTCCATGTTTTTATTTTGGTCGTCTCTCCTCTGCACGTCTCTAAAAGTCACATTCAAGTAAAACAAAAGTTTTTTATTTCCTCTGCAACTTTTTTTTTTTAAGCTGAGCATTAAAACATAACATGAAAATCCAACCAACTGGTTTTATGTATTAAGGATTTCTGCCTTGTCTGAAATAATTATTTAACTTTTACACCAAACTGGAAGCTTTTGATCTGAGAAAATTGTTTTATTTGATTTAGATTTTTTTTTACGTCATAGAATATCCACGTTTTTTATCATAAATATGTGAAATGAATGTATAAATGTCTCGGTGTTTAAATGTTTTCCTCTAGCCGTTTATCTCCTGTGGTTCTGATACTCTGCAGTAACTTCTGGCTCTGAGAACAGATTAATGAGAATAATCAGAATAAATCTGACGGATCCAGATGGTTTATAGAAACCAACATGTTTTATTTAAATCTCCCAGAGATGGTCAGGCTGTTGGCTTGTTTTGGTTTTATTTTTGTGTTTATTTTCTTGTTCATGCTCCTGTTCTTCCTCATTGTTTCATTCTTTATATTTTAATTATTCCTTTAACTAGGACGTTTTCATGGTTATTGTTAATTTCCTCCTCTTTCTCACATCATTTATTTTATTGTTTCTAAATATAATCAGTGTTAATATTCTGGCTGTCTCTTCCTGGACGGTCTTGTTTGGACTCATTAGGTAAAAAGTCACATAGTGATCCTCTGTCAGAATAGAACATCTCTGTTTTCCATACGTTTGTCTGTTTTTCATCCAGTCCTGCAGGTTTTCTTCTCTGACCTTCTGGTTTTTCCTCAGGCTTGTTTCACTCATTTCTGAAAGATGGGAATTTGACTCAGATTGAGTGGAAATGAGAGAATGAAGTTAAAGTTAGTTAAAAATCTGTTCATTCTGTTAAACTGGAAACTTTTCAGTTTTCAGACTCTTTCCTGTCTCAGCATCACTTTATCATTCAGGCCGTTAAACATGTTTGCTTTGTGGCCTGAAGAAAAAACATGAAAAACACAAAAACGCTACAAAGCAAAGAAAACATGAAAAACTTCAGAATATCAAGAGAATTCAGAAATACTTTAGTCAGGGAAATTAAATCATGTTATTGATTTTATGCAACAGTTTGTGTCAATCTTCTGATCACTGATTTAGTTAAACCACAAGCTAAAACATGTTCAGATAATTATTTCTGTTATTAAATATAAAATGTAACTGAAATGGAAACAGAGGATTTAAAGCTGCTCTGTTTTCTAAAAGAGATGCGTGACAGAAAGGTCAAGGGTCAATTCGTCAGGCTGCTGAACATGTTGACCTGCCGACCTGCCCTGGTTTCCAGTAGCGGTTGCCGTGGTGCCACGCCCGGTTAGGAGAGACGAAACCACCAGAACCACCTGACCGGGCCACCAGAGGTCAGAGGTCACGAAGAACCAGAACTGAAGGCAGATTCAATAAAACCTGTGAGGTTGTTGATGCAAATTGCTCAGATTCAATTTGATTCTGGGTCGGTTTCAGTCGGGTCGCTCAGCTTCCTCAGCAGTCGGATCAGAACATATCAAACTTTGGACTCTGGCGTTGAGCAAATATTAACCGTCAGCCGCCATAAATCCAGTAAACCCATAAAAGCTGCTGACTGGCCTGCTGAGTTTCACCGAGACCAGAACCACTAGAGAACCCGAACCTGAACCCGAACCTGAACCTGAACCCAAACCCAAACCCAAACCTGAACCCAAACCTGAACCCGAAACTGAACCCAAACCTGAACCCGTCCTTGACCTGAACCTGAACCTGAACCTGAACCCAAACCTGAACCTGAACCCAAACCTGAACCCGAACCTGAACCTGAACCCAAACCTGAACCCGAAACTGAACCCAAACCTGAACCTGAACCCAAACCTGAACCCAAACCTGAACCTGAACCCAAACCTGAACCCGAAACTGAACCCAAACCTGAACCTGAACCCAAACCTGAACCCGAACCTGAACCTGAACCCAAACCTGAACCCGAAACTGAANGAACCCGAACCTGAACCTGAACCCAAACCTGAACGCGAACCTGAACCTGAACCTGAACCTGAACCCAAACCTGAACCCGAACCTGAACCTGAACCCAAACCTGAACGCGAACCTGAACCTGAACCTGAACCTGAACCCAAACCTGAACCTGAACCCAAACCTGAACCCGAACCTGAACCTGAACCCAAACCTGAACCTGAACCCAAACCTGAACCTGAACCTGAACCTGAACCCGAACCTGAACCTGAACCCAAACCTGAACCTGAACCCAAACCTGAACCTGAACCCGAACCTGAACCCGAACCTGAACCCAAACCCGAACCCGAACCCGCTCCGTTGCCTTTATCCTGCTGCAGACCTTTTATTTAGTTTATTCTGAGGTTTTATGATGACATCATCAGTTTCATGTTTAAAGTTTTTCTGGGACAGGAGAAGCGGATCAAAGTCATCGTTTTCATGACAACATCTCACTTCTTTCCTCAGCTGGCTCTGTAAAAGTCGACCTTGATAAAAACAAAGTTTCACATTTTCATTTCTTCAATAAACACAAATGACGGAGGTCAGAGTGAAAACAGATAAATATCAATATTACTGATTTAATAAATACCAATAATATTGATTTAAATGTTCTTTTTATGTCCATCTGTGGAAGAAAACCTGAAAGTTTCTCATTTGGTCTCATGGATGATTTCTAGATTTTAGTTTTTGTTTCTGGTTTGTCTTTAGAGGAAATGTGGTTTATAGTAAAAGTCAGACCGTGACATCATTAATGACATCATTAATAAGGGATCAGCGGTTGGTCACCAGGTGAAAAAGACGTCTTGCCGCCATCTTGCCACCATCTTCCCGCCATCTTGCTGCCATCTTGCCGCCATCTTGATTCAGCTTGGTTGTTTCTGGTTTCAGTTTTTTCAGGTTTTGATGATTAATACGCTGAACATGTTTCAGAAATATTTCTAACGCTTTCAGACATTTTACTGGAAACCAGAGACCCTGAACTGTTTGTCCAGTCTGCCTGCAACAGGAAGTGTGTGTCTCCATAGCAGCAGCTGCCATGGCAACACAGCTGATTCCTCCTCACTTTGCAGTTTTTTAGTTGTTTTAGGGTGAAAACCTGTTTGAGTCACCATGACCTCCAGTCTGTCTACCGGAGTATCTGAGGAGTGGCTGTAGAGCCTCCATCATCATCATCATCATCATCATTATTATCACCATCATTATTATGGCCATATTGGAGATGAAGGGACCTGCAGGGAGTGGCGCTGTGGTTTATGGCCCTGGTAGAGACCAAAGTCCTGCTCATAGAGCCTCAGATTCAGATTAGCTGACGGAGAGGCATCAGTGACACTCTGACTTCACCCACCAAAGGTTTCACCTCTCTGGACTTGTTGCTCCTACTTTCTGCCTTCAGGCTTCCAGCAGAGGCTCCTTCAGATCATCTTTAGTTCTTGGATTTCTTCTTCTTTTCTTCATTTTGAGAGGTTTTCCAAAAACGTTGCGACCATGTCGACGGCAATTGAGGCAGTGGGGTTCGTCATGTGCATAGTTGGCTTTCTGATCACCGGCGCGGCGCTGGCTAATGACTACTGGAAGATCTCCTCGGTGTCCGGCAGCGTCATCGTCTCTCAGAGGGAGTTTGAGAACCTGTGGCACGCCTGCGCCGAGAACAGCGCCGGCATCGCCAACTGCCGCGACTTTGAGTCCATGCTGGCCCTCCCAGGTAAAATCAGCGATTAGCTAACTGTTTACTTTAGACACAAGTTTTAAAGTCTCAGTGAAAAACATAAACAAAACATTGAAATTAGACATTTGTATCAGATTTCTACCACATTAGATCATTTCATGGCTGGTCATTTGCTTGTTAATGAGCTGAAATGAGGAACTGATGTAATTAGCTTGTTGGGAACTAAAGTAAAATCTGTCCTCAAATTTAAAATCTGTTGAGTTTATTGGTGGATTTTATTTCCTGAACAAATGATGAGCTGGCTGGATTTCTTTAAAGCTTAACAGGAACTAGGTCAGTTTGTCCAAAGTGGCACCAGGTCTGGGTCGACGGTCCAAAGGTTGGGGGATTTCAGAGTCTGAAGTTTCCCACCCGAAACAGAAAGATTAGAGACTGGTTTGTCATTTTGTTTCAAATTAAATGGCAAATAATCTCTACAAAAGTTAGACTTTTAAATAAAATGTTAAAATTTGCTTTTATTTGTTCTTTCCATTCTGCTCTTGGATCGGTTTTCTTTTGGACGCCATTTTGAACGTCTTTCCCTGCTGGTTGTAAAGTGGAGGGAAAACAGAAGTGAAGAAAAAAAACAATTTGAATATTTAAAGAAATATTCAAAGGATTTAGGTTGTAAAACATATTAAATGTGTTTAAAATGTAAATCGTCATTAACTCTTAACGTTATTCTGAGTTTTTATCAGAAAACATTAAATGAAGATCTTGGCTCCTGTTTCCACATTTAGCTTAAAACTCTTCCAGTTTTGGGGAAACTTACATAAATTCACCTGATCAGTTTCAGAAATGTTTTGTGAAACCGACATTAAGGTTGGAAACTAAACGTCAACATTTCTCTCCTGAAACTCTTGTCCAGTCATAAAAAGGCGCGGCGGTTTTTATGATCAGCAAATCATTTGGTCAATAAATTACTGCAGCAGCTGTAAAGTTCCTCCTGCTTTAAAATGAGTTAAATTCTGATTCAGACTGAATTAAAGGCATTTCCTTAAAACTTTAAAACAACCTCTGAAAACATGTTGGAGCTTCTTAACATTTTACCTTTTAACCTCTTCTACTGCATAAAAGTGGTAAATTTCTCACTGACTTTCACTTTTTATAGATTAAATTTGACACAGAAATATCATAAAAATAAACATATTTCATTATTTGCCTTGATTTGTTGATAAACTGAATTTCTGCAGTAAGCAGATATACATTTTTTATTTTTTGAAAAAGAAACAAATTGATGATTCATAAATTGACCTTATTTTGAACATTGAAAGCATAGAGTAATTAAAATTGATCTCAAACAGAAAATTTACCAAATTTGACTTATTTTTGTTTTTATTATCAGTTTCTGATAAACTAACATAAAACTCAACTCAGATTAATCAAATTTAGACACAAAGCCCTTTATATATGTACTAAATGGTTGATATTTGTAAGATAATTTGTCACTTTAAACTGATTTTATATTTTCTGTCATAATTTTTTTAGTTTCAGTTGTTTTTGGAAAAGGTTTTTTGCCACATAATGATAGTTTATTGTAGAAAAGCATCCTCAGTGTGTGTGTGTGTGTGTGTGTTTCTGCAGCTCACGTCCAGGCGTGTCGCGCTCTGATGATTATCTCTCTGCTGCTCGGCCTCGGCTGCATGATCGTCTCTCTGCTTGGACTCAAATGCATCAAGATCGGCTCGGCCACCGTGGAGTCCAAGGCCAAGATGGCCGCCACCGGAGGGATCATGTGCATCCTGGGAGGTAAACACATACACACCCACACACACTCGTTCCATTTTTAAAGCTGGAGTAAAACGGATGAAGTTCACCTTTCTTTAGCTGCATGAAGAATTCATTCAAATTCAATTAAAGTGACAATATTTCACCTTAATTTCAATGTTTTTACCAACTGTAGTTTTCAAACATTTAAGGGCTGATTTAACATTGAAATCATGATGGAGATTACAGCTGTAATTTAAACTAAAGATGAAATAAACTAAAGATGCTTTTAGTTCATCAAAGCAGCAAAAGGCAAAACATGAAACTGATTCACAGAATGAAACAAACATCCAAACTGCGAATATCAACTTTAAAATGACGCAATGAATCCAAAATTATCCAAATATTTACCGTAAATCGACGGTGTTTGTGCTGCAGGACTGTGCTGCATCATCGCCTGTTCCTGGTACGGATACCAGGTGGTTCAGCAGTTCTACGACCCGCTGTACGGAGGAGCAAAGTGAGTTTCCTCCAGCTCACAGCACCTGAACATGATCTGAACAGGACCTTAACAGGACCTGAACTGGACCTGAACAGGACCTGAACAGGACCTGAACTGGACCTGAACTGGACCTGAACTGGACCTGAACTGGACCTGAACTGGACCTGAACTCTGTTTCTGTTGCTGCAGGTTCGAACTCGGCGCCGGCCTCTACATGGGTTGGGCCGGAGGCTCCCTCTGCATCCTGGGTGGAAGTCTCCTCTGCAGCGCCTGCAAGAGAGCGTCACCTGCTGGAAAGAAAGGGTAAATTAATTGAATGTTTTATTTTTCTCAGATCATGTTTACGTCATGATACTGCAGCTAATTTAAATTATTTACAAACCGCTCTGAATGCTCGGTTTTGTTTTGCAGAGGTTACCCGGCGAAGAAGGTTTACACGGCCACGGCCCGGACCGACACAGAATCAACCAGAGCTTACGTCTAATCACGCATTTCTATCTGGACTGTTTCCACTCGTTTCTAGAAGGTTCTGCTCAGTTTCAAGCTGTGACATAAAAAACAAAATAACTTGAAGTTTTTCTCCATCAATGTTTGTTTTGGGTTCAGGATGAATCTCCTCAGATATGCTGTCTGAAAGTCACCTTCTACGCTGATGATGCTGTTGTTGCTGTTGCTGTTTTCAGTCTTTTGTTTGAATTATTTTAAATCTTCAATGTTGGTTTTATTGAAAGAGAAGAAAATCTCTGATTGATGATTTTAACAAAACTGTTTCACATTTATTTTTATCTGAATAAAGTTTGTTACCAAAACATTTCAGCTGTTTGAGTTCCTCAGAGACTCTGGACCAGAGAACTAAATTTTTATTTCATCTGACCATCAAACATCAAACTGATTTTGGACCAGTGACCCATTTCATCTCATAAATGAAGCTTTCATGAGACGATCAAGACTTAGAACCACAAAGCTGTTCCTTCAAACCAGGAAATAAATCAGATATTTGAAAAAATATATAAATAGATGTTAAGAAGGCAACATCTCTGTTGCAAATGCTAAATTTTAAGCTATAAGCCCTAAAATATTAGCATCTGTTTGTGCTTGTGTGTGGGTGTGTTTGTTTGTAATACCTTGTGGGGACCGAAGCCTGGGGGGAAACACTGTTTTGGGGTCAGGGGTCAGATTTAGGATTAAGGTGTGAATTGAGTTTTGGCTAGGGTTATTTTAAGAGTAAGGATAAGGTTTATGCTGTAGAAATTAATGGAAGTCAATGGAAAGTCCCCACAAAGATAGTCATGCAAACATGTGTCTGCGTGTGCATGTATATGCATGTGTGCGTGCATGTGTGTGTGTGTGTGTGGGCGTGTGTGTGTGCGCGCTGTAATCTGAAGTGTAATTTGGATGATTAATGCGCTGCAGGCTGTAATCCTGCTCCTCTCTACCTGCTGACAGGCAGGTCGGTGGATTAGCGCACCGCAGCATCACCCTCCAAAGTTCTGCACCAGCTCTGCAGACCGGATCAGAACCGGCGCTCAACCTTCAGAACGCTTTCTGCACACACTCCACATGTCAAAGGTCTGAGCAGCTCAGACTGTGGTGACATGTGATCATGTCAAATGTTCTGAGAAATTGTCAGATTTATTAAAATTTATTTAACTACAACAAAAAACAGAATGGTGGTCGTTTATTGATGAGTCTTTTCTCTGGTTTTTAAAACAGTTCCTTTAACAGTTTTTTAATCTTTTATGTTTTCATAACTCGGATTCTTTTTCATTATGGTTTTTAAGTTTATTCTGTGATTTTTATTTCAAACAAGTTTATATGTAGAACATTTCAGCAACAAGGCAGTTCAGTATTTACATCATAAAAACACAAAAAGTCACAAAAACGTCATACAGTCGACAACTGAGAAGCCAGAACAAACATTTTAACGAGCTCCGTCATCAAAATCATCAACATGTTGCTCATGTTTCATTTGTTATTAATCAAACTCTACACAGCTGGTTTTTAGACGAGATTTAAAGGTTGTCAGTGTTTCGGCTGTCTCGCAGTTTTGTTCCTCCAGAATCTGTAATTCTCACAATAAATACATAAATGTTGTTTTCTGGAGCTAAAGAGTTTGTTAAGCTGTTGGACATTGTTTTACTGTTTTATGTTTTCATTTATTCATTTATAGTCGATTTACCCAGAAAACATGAGACGAAACATTTAAAGCTGAAATTGTGTGAATCCTGTCAGGTTGGACATCAGCAGCAGGAAACTGATTTTTTACTGATGAATGAAGGAGTTTATTTATGATTAAAGGAGTTTATTTATGAATGAAAGAGTTTATTTATGATTAAAGGAGTTTATTTATGATTAAAGGAGTTTATTTATGAATGAAAGAGTTTATTCTCCAGCAGCTGCCGGATGAAGAACCTCAGGATGAGTAAAGTGAAACGCGACGCTGCAGGCAGAGCTTCGTTCTAATCCGGCCCGATGTGCTGACGGAGGTGGAACCGCTCCAATCCTCTCAGGAAGTCTGGCTGTCTGCGGAGCGGCGAGAAGGAGGGCTAAGGCCCCCGCCACGGCCTCTGATTGGCCCAGGCAGCCCTGACAGACAGCAGGTATTTACATATAGAGCCATTGGACCGGGCCGGTCTCCTCCTCTCATTCAGAACCTCAGCAGCACAGGTGAGTCACTGGGATCCGACCTGCAGGTTATCGTGTTTTATCTGTTTACTGTAGGAGGAGTCCGGACAGGAAACGGCCCGATTCAGGAGGAACCAGAACTCTCTCTGGAGCAGGAGACAAACGTTTATTAAATTTCTACACGATTCAGAGGATCAGTGATGAAGAAAATACTGTAATAATTATTATTATAAACCCAGAGAGAATCATGTTTGATGTTAGAAGCTCCAGTTGGAGCAGATTGGTTCTGGTTCTGTGAGCAGAAAGTTCTGGTCCAGATCAGTGGGAGGATTTTAACAGGATTAAGAGGCTCAGCAGCTCAAGTCTGTTTACATGTTTTCCTCTTCATCTTAATTTCATTAACTCTGCTGTAAACAGTTTATTATTTTACTAAGAAATTCAACTGAAAACAGAAGCAATGATGGAAATCTGTTTATGTTCATCTGATGTTATTCAGTTATAAAGTAAATTATTTGACTAATTCTATAACATATTGTTTTAAGTTATTTATTTTCTTATTTTTAAAAGAAATGTGTTTGCAGCTTCGTTTTTAACCAGTGTTTGAAGCTGCAGTACATCATTTAGGCCGCTAGAGGGAGATAAAACTAAACCTGAAGATATTCAACTTTTACCTTCTAATTTCTAGATATTTTACTTTCATTCTCTGAATGAATAGTTCTACTAGAAATCATATTTTCATCATATTTCTCTAAATATTATGTCTGTGTTTTTAAAACCTTTTAATCAGGAGCTCCAGTGCATTTAAACCTGCTGATGTTCAAAATAAAAGTTCTCTGACTAACATGCTAACACGTATTTAGACTCAAACTTTACCAAACTGAAGACTTGATGAGAATCTGCTGGATGTAAATGAGACACATTGAAGGTCAAACCTGTTCCAGTCTGAAGGTCCTGACATTTATTTATTTCTGCTTGTTGCAGTTCCTCAGTTCAGCTGTTCTCCATCTCCACCATCATGAGTCCAAAAAATGTCATTTTTAAGAAAACCTGCAAAGACAAGTCGGTGAGTGAAACAAACTAAAACGGGATCCAGTGGATCCTGCCAGAGTGACTGTTTAGTTACAAATGAAGTCAGAGCTTCAGTCCTGCTGAACCACAGTGACTTCATCTCAGAAATTAAAACGTTTAATCCTGAAAACATTTCCTGATTTGTGTGGTAAAACTCCTGGAGGAGATGAAGCTCCGTCCTGCTGCTTTCTGAGGAGTTTCTAACAGAAAATGAGGCTCAGCAGTTTGTTTCAGCCTCATTACGATCTGAGTCTCACTTCTGCACCAAGGAGTTTTAAAAAGAGACATGCAGAAGAACCAGCAGCTGTTTGTGACTTTCCACTCATGAACAGATGTTTTATAACTGCTGTCCCAGATGTAAATAATTATTTTGCTGTTTGGAAGCATAATAAAACCAGATAAACTGTGATTTCTGTATTAGCATTTATATTTGTGACTTAAGATCAAAAATTACATCCAGAACTTTAAACATTTTATCTGCTTAAAATGTGAGTCGCTCAGATTATTATTATTTACAGTGTTTGAATTGAATCGTCTGATAATAAAGTGAAATTTATGAATAAATCTTTTTCTGCTTGTTACTCTTTAGACATCAGATTTAAATAGATTTATGGTCCTTAAATGTATTTTCCTTAAAAGCCAGAATGTGTGAGAATCAACCGTCTTTCCTCAAACCGTGGCAGTTATAAACGGCTGAATGTTTCAGGTGGGCGTGTTCATGGGGAAGAGAGACTTCGTGGACCGGGTGGACTCTGTGGATCCAGTGGGTCAGTCTCACAGCCGGATCCATCCGGAACCAGAAGAATCAGAAAACATTTCACAACCAGAACCACTGACCTGCTTTCTCCTGTTCCACCAATAGATGGCGTCGTCCTCATCGACCCGGAGGCTCTGGCCGGGAGGAAAGGTGAATGTTTTTCTCTCCTGATGATCGATAAATGAAAACATGATGGGAATATTTTAGTTTAGAGCTGAAATATTTTCTGGTTCAACGGGAAAATAATTCAGGCCAAAACTATTCATAAACCTGGGAAATTTAGAAATGTTTTCATTTTAACACGTTTCTTCTGACTGGGAATAAATAAATCTGGTAGAAAATCGGTGATGCAGCTAAAGATTAGGGTGATGGAAAGGAGGGCTTCCAACCTCAAAGATTATCATCAAAGATAAAAAAAAATTAAAATCTTCTCAGAAAAGAGAAACATTTGATCTCTGTGATGGTCAGGAGATCTTTTTAATTTTTGTAATTTTCTTTTGTTTTATACATAAATGCAAATGAAAATGGAAAAATGAAAAAAAAGAAAAATAGATTTATTATCTGTTTGGAGACGTGAGTCTTGGTTGAATGAAAGTCATTGAAAATTGAAATCTGCCAGGGGTATGAATACTTGTGGCCTACTCATATTTGTGATCTAAAAAGCAGGGCTGGCCCTCGGTTTAATGGGGCCCTGGGCAGAATGTGGCCCCTCCTGCTGTTTAAAGCATCATCAACAGAAATCTGGTGCATTCTGGGAAAAGGGATGGAGCTCAAAATCAATCACAGATGATTGGTTATGTATTAGTGAACAAACTCAGCTCAACCACAAAGAAAAGATGCGTTACCATGGTAACATATCAGACAACGGAGATCATTTTTGCACTTTTGCAAAGCAAACATGTCAGTTCTTCTGCATCCAGTTGAAAATCTTTTATCTTTTATTACATGTAGCTGAACATAACAGCTGCTTGTGCCTCTGCTGCCCTCTAGTGTTCGTCACCCTGTCCTGCATCTTCCGCTACGGCCGCGACGACATGGACGTGATCGGCATCGCGTTCCGCCGGGAGCTGTACCTGTCCACCCGCCAGGTGTACCCGCCGCTGCAGGACCGGGAGAAGGGCGTCCACACCAAGGTCCAGGCCAAGCTGCTGCGCAAGCTGGGCAACAACGCTTACCCCTTCTTCTTCGAGGTGACCGGAGCAGCCAATCAGAGTCAGCCTTACTGCAGAGCCAGAAGAAACCTTCTGTATTTGTTTTCTTCACAGTTTCCTGACAACCTGCCTTGCTCAGTGGCTCTCCAACCATCACCCCATGATGTTGGGAAGGTGAGCCTCGGTTAAATTCTCCCAGTTCTGGATGACTTCAGTTTTGGGTCCAGGTTCATTTCAGCTTCACACCAAAACCTGTGTGAACCAAACTGGTTCCAATCATCTCTTTTTATCCAGCTTTCCCCTCTCCGGTTAAATATCTGTTTATTGATTATTGATATTAGTATAAAACAAATCAGACAACAGAAACTCCTCTGAACATGACTTTCTAACTCGGCTTTTATCAGAAAGTTTTCTGACTGAATGAAACTAGATTTATTTATGATGATGAAGAATTTAGCGATGTATTGGTAGATCTCTGATGCTAACTCTGTTCCTCCAAACGTCGGTCTGAGTCTGTCTTCTCTCTCTAAGTCCATCTGAGTCCACCTCACGTCGGCCATTTTGGCCCAGGCTTCCCCAGCTGTCCCTCCGGCCGTCCTCCCAGGTCTCCCTTCAGTAAAAACCCAAACCGTCTCCTTTTCTGCAGCAATGTGCCGTGGAGTTTGAGATTAAAGCCTTCAGTGCTGAGAGTCAGGATGCAAAAGTTCGCAAACGGTGAGTGTCGTCTGTCCTGACGGCTGAAGCTGTCGGTGAGGAAATGTTGAACATCCGTTTGTCCAACAGGAGCACAGTGAAGCTGATGATCAGGAAGGTCCAGTACGCTCCAGACATGCAGGGGGCGCCACCTTCCGTTGAAACCACCAAGGACTTCGTCATGTCCGACAAACCGCTGCATGTTAAGGTCACTCTGGATAAACAGGTGGAGCGTCTCATGTGGATCCACTCATTCATTCATTTACAGTCAAACCTGAAATTCCTCAGATTTGACGTTTTATCTTAAATCCGTTTAGCTTTATTACCACGGAGAGACGATCCACGCTCACGTCAACATCACAAACAACTCCAACAAAAATATCAAGAACGTCATCCTTTCAGGTACACACACCTGACGGTGATGATGACATCATCAGGGTTTAATACACACTCACCTGAATGTTTCTCTTCTCAGTGGACCAGGTTGCCACGGTGGTGCTGTACTCCAACGACAGCTACGTCAAATGTGTGGACATCGAGGATTCTGGGTAATGATTGGCACACAGCACAATCTGATTCTACAGAAAAGAGGAGTGAGAAACCTGTGTGTGTAGGTGTGTGTGTGTTGCTCCTGGCTGTTGCCCCTGGCTGTTGCCCCTGGTTGTTGCCCCTGTGTTGCTCCTGGTTGTTGCCCCTGGCTGTTGCCCCTGTGTTGCTCCTGGTTGTTGCCCCTGGTTGTTGCTCCTGGCTGTTGCTCTTGGCTGTTGCTCCTGGTTGATGCCCCTGGCTGTTGCTCCTGGCTGTTGCTCTTGGCTGTTGCTCCTGGTTGATGCCCCTGGCTGTTGCCCCTGGTTGATGCCCCTGACTGTTTCTCCTGGCTGTTGCTCTTGGATGTTGCTCCTGGCTGTTGCTTTTGGCTGTTGCTCGTGGTTGATGCCCCTGGCTGTTGCCCCTGGTTGATGCCCCTGACTGTTTCTCCTGGCTGTTGCTCCTGACTGTTGCTCCTGGCTGTTGCCCCTGGCTGTTGCTCCTGGTTGATGCTCCTGGCTGTTGCCCCTGGTTGATGCCCCTGACTGTTGCTCCTGGATGTTGCTCTTGGCTGTTGCTCCTGACTGTTGCTCTTGGCTGTTGCTCCTGGTTGATGCTCCTGGCTGTTGCCCCTGGTTGATGCCCCTGACTGTTGCTCCTGGCTGTTGCTCCTGACTGTTGCTCCTGGCCGTTGCCCCTGGCTGTTGCTCCTGACTGTTGCTCCTGGCTGTTGCCCCTGGCTGTTGCTCCTGGTTGATGCTCCTGGCTGTTGCTCCTGGCTGTTGCTCCTGGTTGATGCTCCTGGCTGTTGCTCCTGACTGTTGCTCCTGGCCGTTGCCCCTGGCCGTTGCTCCTGACTGTTGCTCCTGGCCGTTGCCCCTGGCTGTTGCTCCTGACTGTTGCTCCTGGCTGTTGCTCCTGGTTGATGCTCCTGGCTGTTGCTCCTGGCTGTTGCTCCTGGCCGTTGCTCCTGGCTGTTGCTCCTGGCTGTTGCTCCTGGTTGATGCTCCTGGCTGTTGCTCCTGGTTGTTGCTCCTGGCCGTTGCTCCTGGCTGTTGCTCCTGGCTGTTGCCCCTGGCTGTTGCCCCTGGCTGTTGCTCCTGGTTGATGCTCCTGGTTGATGCTCCTGGTTGATGCTCCTGGCTGTTGCTCCTGGATGATGCTCCTGGCTGTTGCCCCTGGCTGTTGCTCTCGGTGTTTTCACTCTGCTTCTCGTCTCCATGTCAGGGACTCGGTCTCCGCCGGAGCGACGCTGCAGAAGGTCTACAAGCTGCTGCCGCTGCTGGCCAACAACCGTGAGAGGAGAGGCATCGCTCTGGACGGGAAGCTGAAGCACGAAGACACCAACCTGGCCTCGTCCAGCATGTGAGCCGCGCTCCACGCCAAAGCGCTGCCCTGCAGAACCGGCAGGATCTGAAACGTCTGTTTTGTTTCAGCGTGAAGGAAGGAGTCCTGAAGGAGGTTCTGGGAATCATGGTTTCATACAAAGTCATGCTGAAGCTCATCGTCGGAGGGTTGGTCGATTTTCCTCTGATTTTCCTGCAACGATCAAAATCACAACAACCTTTCAGGTCATCAGATGTTAGAGATTCAATTCAGTTTATTTCACACCAAATGCCAAGACAGTTAGGAAGTGGCAGCATCATGTCAGCGCTCGTCCAGGAAGTAGCCTCAGCCAATCAGAACGCCAGACCAGGTGAAGAGAAACAGAGAAAACAAAATGTTTTGAGTTTAAAGGAGATTAAACTGACCTGAAAGAGAAAACAGAAGAACAGCTTTCACTGCTGTTCAGGTTCATTGAGGTTTTCATTGTCAGTTTTCCAGGAGTTCAGATAAAATGTTTTATATCAGGATAAAATGAAGGATCGGAGCCTCAGCGGCTCTTTGTGTCCGTTTTCTCTGAAGCGTTTCTGCTGGGATCTGATCTCATGTTTGTCTCCCTCTGCTGGCAGGTTGATGGGATCCAGGTGAGTTCAGGCTCCGTGGAAACGTCATGAATGTTGGATCGGCCTGTTTGTCCTGAGTCTGGTGTGTGTGTTGCAGTGAGGTCGGCCTGGAAGTTCCCTTCACACTCATGCATCCCAAACCAGAAGCAGGTAAAAGTTCCTCTGCTCCTGATCTCACCGGTCCATCGGACCTCGTTCCCTCTTTCACCTACGTTTCTCTCCGCTTTGATTTTCTCGCTGCCGGCAGTGAAGGAGAGGTAACTATGACAGCAACTAAAGCCTGATGAGGCTGAAACAAAGACGTTACGCTTTTCAGAGAGAAACTTCCTGTTCTTATTGACCAGATCATTCATCCGGTCTTCCCTCTATTGGTGCACGTTTCCACTTTCCTCTTCGTTTTGTTTCATCTCTTCTGATCCGGTTAAACAGGAAGATCCTGCCGCCATGTTGGTGGCGACACCTTGGCGCCCAACGTGTTTGTTTTTGTTTCACCGTTTTCTTTAATGACAGATCAGACGCAGGTTGAGTTTATGGAATAGTTTGCAGCTTTAGATGCAGGAAGAAACAAACATAAGAGAAAAATCACAGATCAGTTCTGAATTATGTTGAGTCCAAGGTGAGTGTTTGTGTTTTCCTGAGTTTTGGCCTGAATCAGTTTCACTCTGTGGGAGTTTTGCTCTCAGTGGTCTGACCTGTGATGCTCCTGCTGTTCCCAGTGAGATGGAGGATGAGTTGGTGTTCCAGGAGTTCAAGCGCTCCTACCTGAAGGGAATCATTGGCGCCGGCGATGATGACGATGAGGAAGGCAACGTGTCGGGCGGAGACGACATGGCACCCAAGGAGAAGTAGAGAAGCCGACGTGTTGGGATGTGACATCGCTGCTTTAGTCCCATGTTTTAGTGAAGTTTGGCTCCTGCAGCTCAGAGATTTTAGTTACCGTAGAAACGAGCTGCAGCTTTTCTAGAGTCTGAGGCGTGTTGTTCTGTGTTTGAACAATAAAAACTGTTGGACTCCATCTCAGATCTGATTTCATCTCCTCTGATTTTATTACACGAATTCATAAACTGATGCTTACGACAATAAACACATATTATACCAGAAAATAAGGTAAAAACATCGTCCGTTAGAATGGAGCTAAAGCTAATGTTAGCAACAAAGTTTAAAGGAAATAAAACTCACCTTCATATCAGTGAATGTGTAACTAGCGTAGAAATTAAAACCTTTCTTACCTGTTGGAGCTTCGATGTTCATCATTAATTGTTACTTTGGACAACCTCTGCAATCCCATCCATCCATGTTGTTACACAGGGCAACACACACACGCACACACACACACACCCGGAGAGAACCCACACATAAACTGTGCAGAAACACCCAGAATCGAACCCAGGACCTTCTTACTGCAAGGCAACAGTGATTGAAAAGCAGCCAATCCAAGAGCTCCATTTATTTTACTTGCTGCTGATTGGCTGAACCTCCAAAACCAGATAAAAAAGTAGAAAAATTGTAATTCATAAGAGTCCAGATGTCTGTGAGACGGCATGAATAGTTTGCTACTGATGAACACAACCGGACCGGACCGGATCAACTGATGACTCCTTAATCAGAGAACATATCAAGCTTTTTGAAACTTTAACAGGACATAAGGATGTTAGCGTCTCTACTCGCGCTAAGATGGTTTCCACTTTATGTATTAATGAATAATAAATTATATCTGGTGTTTAAATGATTAATGATGTTTTTGAAAGCCGTCTGATGTATATCAGCTGTTAGCTGACCCAGAACAAACAGATCTGGAACAAATCTCCATGGATGCTTTATGTTTGAAACGTATCTGGAGTCACAACCTGAAAAACATTCCTGGGATCTCTGGAGCAGCAAACAGAGCCATGAGCTTCGTTTGAATAAAGACACAAAACTGCAGCATTTTGTATTGGTCTCTTTTACTTCAGTTATCCAGACATTCCTCTGTCTGCATCACTCAGATACTTTCACCTGGAAACTCATCAATCGCTGCAACAAGAGGCTCAAACTGCTGAGTTTGAGTCAAATGAAAAAATCTCCAGTTTTCCAAGCAGTTTGTCGTTTGTCTCCGAACACGGAGCGTAAAACGAGACGGTCGCTTTCCAGAACTGGAGATTTATTCAAAATGACATAAATCTATCCATAAACACAGTCATAACACAAATTTACAAGAACTTTAGTTATTGTCTGAAAAACAATGTGGAAGCTTCTGCTCTGCTTTTATTCATGCATCATTTTAAAAGGCAAACTGATAATATTCCTAAGGAAATAAGCAGATTTTAATAATTAAAAGCAAATCAACTCTACGGTTGCAAAGTGCTTTGGAAATATTTTGTGTTGGAGCAAAGCTGAACTTCTACAGCCGACTGTGAGAGGTCAGAGGTCAGACGCAGTGTTGAATCAGACGTGAGTTTTTCTGGACGTTTCAAAGGAGGAGAATTTGTTTTAATCGTTTCTTCATCTCCATGGAGATTCAGAAACTTCTTGGATTTATCACTTATCAAAAGGACACAAACTGGTTTACAATCAGATTATTTTAACTTTCATCCAATCATGTTTACTCTTCATCCATCTGTGACTCAGTAAAGCTCAGATTCAATCATAAAGAGACCAAACGATAAACCCGCCTGATCAGCTGCTAAATCCAAAATATCATGTTACAATATTGGTTCTTTATTCAGAACATCAATGTGACATCTTGCCATTTTTTGCTTAATTTGTTGATAAATTGGTGAGGACAGCATTAGAACCGTATCCAGGAGAGATGAAATGACCATAAAGTCGTGTTTTAAATGTGATTTATTGCCGACCATCCGGGTCGGTACCAGCCTCATTCTGCAAACGCTCCTCCTTTAAAATATGCAGCACTGAATTTGATTGGCTGCCTGCGTCTAAACACCTGTTAGTGGGCGGAGCCTAAGGCGGCGAAGTGGTGGGATGGCCTCCAGGACCGTTCCAGGAGAAGCCACCAGAGGGCGGCAGAGGGCTGAAGTACCTGCCCATCGGCATGTCGCAGGAGTCGGGGTGCAGCAGGTAACCGGAGAACGTGCTTTTGCTCTCGGCGTCGGTGAACATGCCGTTGGTTAGCGAGTCCTTCACCTGCAGCCACACCTGGTCTCCTCTGCTCAGGTGCAGGACGACCGTGTGGCTGGCGGTGGTCTGGCTCGACGCCTCCGTTACCCTGGCTACCGGGTAGAAGTTTCGGAACAGGCCGACCTTCAGCGGCTTCTGATTGGTCGCCAGGTGGAAGGAGAAAACGTAGGTGCCGTTGATGGGCGCCGTGTACATGCCCATGTTGGGGTTGAAGTGCCCCTGCTCGTTGGTCAGGATGTGGGGGAACGCAACCGGCCAGTTGGCAGCGGGGAACGACTGGTTGATGCAGGCGGAGAAAGCCGATTGGATGGCCGGGGAGCAGGGCCCGGGCGGACCCATGAGACCCATGTTACCCTGATCTCCCTTCAGACCTACGGGGCCCTGAATGCCTTGTGCACCAGCATCACCTTTGTCTCCTTTGCTGCCCTTCTCCCCTGGGGCCCCGTTGGCGCCGTCGGCCCCGTCGGTGCACTCACAGATCCCCTGCTCACCCTGATCTCCCTTCTGACCATTCACACCGGGCCGCCCAGCCACTCCTGTGTCTCCCTTATCGCCCTTCACACCTGTAGCTCCCACAATGCCCTGCACCCCGGGCAGGCCCCGGGCCCCGGCGGGCCCCGGGGGCCCCGGCAGACCCGGTGCACCTGGGGCGCTCTCGCAGGAGGCGGGGCAGGTGCCCGTCTCTCCCTGGGGACCCTGAGCACCTGGAGGTCCGCTCAGGCCCTGGTCTCCTTTCTCCCCTGCAGAAACACAAATCAAACATTGATCATGTGGGAAACAGGAAATAATTTTTCTGAGTCGATCTTCAGTCTGTTCTGATCTCTGACCTTTGAATCCTCGATCGCCCTTCGTCCCGGTGAATCCAGCCGGACCGCTCTGACCTTTCTCTCCTGAATCTCCTTTCTGACCTGAAGTGGAAATGAAGGAAGACGCTGATGAAGAAGCTCCTGACTGCAGACTCTCTGCTGGTGTATTTCAGTTTTACATGTGAAGACAGAAAGGTTGGTCTGTGGCTCACCCTTTATGCCCTGGGGGCCGGTGAACCCTCGGTAGCCTTTGAATCCCATCATCCCTCTTATTCCAGGACTTCCAGGTTCACCTGATCAAAGAAAAGATCATCTGAACTGATCAATATTTATATAAAACCATTTCTGTTGAATGCTTTTAAGTCAAGATGCTGAAATGACTTCATGCATAAAACTGCAAGACTTGAGTAACAATCTGGCTCTGAAGCTGAACCTCATTGTTTCCTTTCTGTTTTAGGGATAAAATGCAAAAACAGTTAAATGTGTAGATAAAACAGAGAGGAACGCAGAACCAGGCAGAGAGGAGTTACATTTACTGCTAGGAGAAGTTTATTAATTTAACTTCAAACATTACGAGGTTTTGTTGCTCTTGTTGTGGACGATTGACTGACCTGCAGTTTTGTCACTGAATGACGAACAAAAACCCAGAATGCACCAGTCTGGTGAGTGTTTTTCTACTCAACGGTCTAATTTGTTCTGCTGAGCCTCTTGGAGTTCAGCTGAATCTGCACTAAATTATGGAAGTTCTTTGTTTTAATATATACTGACTGTAAGTATTGATTTCAAAGGTTTAACCCTTTGGAAACATGAAGTAATGAGAATTAATTACTTAATTAATTAATTAATTAATTAATTAATGTTTTATATCATCTTGCTTTTATAATTTGTTTGTATTATGAAACCATTTTCACAAATTAGGATTCCGATTAAACCATCAACTTCTGCTTTTTACCAAATAACCTTTTCCTCTTTTTGTCAGTCACTGACCTCTGGTAGGGGAGCAAACTGGACAAATTTGGCTGAATTTGGCATAACAGCAAAGCAGTCCCAGTCCAATCCCTGGTCTGTGTAAAATGTGCATCAACTGGCATTATTGGGCCAGAAGACCGGACGCTTTGAGGTTGAGACAAAGCTGATCTCAGCTTCAAATAAAGTCTTTAGGAACTGAGGAGTATTGTGATCTTTTGATTTGCTGACATAAAATCAACATTTGAAGGTTTGTGAAATCAGACCTGGAGGCCCCCGGTCTCCACGGTCTCCTTTGGGCCCCACGGTTCCTTTGCAGTAGGAGCAGACGCAGAAGAAGGGGATCTGGTCGATGGACGGCGGCACCGGCTGGCTGAACAGAATGTCACAGATGGAAGTGTCTGGTTCTGGAACCAGAGGCGAGCTGGTGGCCAACATCCGCGGCCCGTTAGCGAAGTTGGTCATGTTCCCGCTGGGGGGCCACAAGGGCCCGCTGCGGGCCTCCACCGGCCACTCGGGGTCCGGAACCGAAGAGTGGTCCTCGCCGGTTTCAGGCCAGCGTAAGGTGTTGGGGTCGGACGAGGAGCCTTCTTCTTCTGATTGTTGCCCCTTTTGGATCAGGTTCCTGGTCATGTTAGGGAGCAACATGGCGGAACAGGCGGAGAACAGGACCAAGAGTCCCAGAACGCTGGAGAACGTCTGCAGGAAGACGAGGTTAGTCGCTAAATCGTCGGTAGAACCGTTCCTCTCATTCAAAGCCTGAATTTGGTTTCAACTCACCTTCCTGTCCGAGTTGGACATCGTCTTCTCCTGCAGGCCGTTTAGGAAGATGAGCTGCAGGAACGCAGCTTTGATGCATTTATAAGCGTCGCCCAGAACAAAACGGCTTTCAGGTTCTGTCTCACCTGTTGGGCCCAGAGACAAAAGGCTGAGGACGGGGGGCGGGCGGTCCGCATTGTCCGGCTGAGGAGGAAGAACTTGGCTCTCCGCCTGCTGCGTGTCCTTCACATGAAACGCCAAACATTCACAGGCGAAAGAAGAGACTCTGGTTATCTCTCCATCACTCCTCCACCCTGTTCTTACAAAACCAGGCTCTGACCTCGCAGCTCTGACCTCGCAGCTCCGTTTCCCTGCAGACTCTGGGATCCCATCGTCTGTGAGGTCAGAGGGAGGACGACTGGAACCGAGCAAACATACAAGAAATGATTCAGATTCACTAAATGAGTCATGTTTGGGTTTAAAGGAGTGAATTAATCAAACTCAGGACGAACAGAACCACAATATCTGCAGAACCCAGAGAACCCAGAGTTTTAATCTACTCTATTTTAAAGGTTGAAAACTTTTACCAGAATTTTATCCATTCAACTGGAAATAATGTATTTGAATTTAAAAAAATCACCAGATCCATTTTAAAATAAATTTTTAGTTTTTATCTGACAGAAAAAAATTATTTATTTAAATTTCTTTGGTCAAATCTATGAAAAGCTTCACACAGATTTTTGCACTGAAACGAGGTGAACTTTCTGATTGGCTGTTTTTCCTGGTATAAATTCACCTGATTCTGAGTCATAATGTCTGTACAACATTTTGTGAAAACATCAGAACCGGAGCGGTAAGGGATATGAAGAGGCTCAACAATACGGTAATCCAAACCCTGGTGTCACAATGAGCAGCCTACTTTCCTACTTTCCTACTTTCCTGCTTCCATTTATTGTCCGTTTTTCCGAACAGGACAAAACGTCTCCTGGGACAAATCGGCACATGATACTGATCACCGCAAAACAACGGAGATAAACAGTGACATCGATTCAGATGTTCAATTTGGATCAGGCTCAGATTTATGGAGCTACATCTGAGCCAAAAAGCTATGAAAAAAAAACATTTAAAAAAGATTTAAAACTAAAATCTAATTTTGAAACAAAAGAATTTAACTAAAAAAATATTAAACTGAAAAAATGTTTCAACAAAGGTTTAGTTTCAAATATTTATTATTAAAATATGTATTTTACTCCATAGTAGTTATGCAACTGAAGAAATAACTGAAAACAATTTTAAAGCACAAAAACTGAATCTGAAAAGTATTTCTGAGTTTCTGTTTGTTTCAGATCTTTTTCATGTTGCTCCATGTTGTCTCATAATTTAAACAAACATAAATGTCAAAACTGCTTTGAAGCTTCTTGTAATTCCTGTTAGTCGTCTCATAATAATGGAACCAGAGAAGCTTTTATTCTGAAAAACCCAACGTAAGCCGAGCCGACAGGAGACAAAAGAAGAAGAACGACAAACCCTGATAAGCGTCCTGGTTTCCAGAGCCGCCCAGCGACGCCCTGGAGGCCGGCCCGGTTCCTCAGGCCCGGTTCCTCCGGCCCGGTTCCTCCGGCCCGGTTCCCCTGGCCCGGTTTCTCAGGCCCGGTTCCTCAGTCCCGGTTCCCCTGGCCCGGTTTCTCAGGCCCGGTTCCCCTGGCCCGGTTCCCCTGGCCCGGTTCCTCCAGCCCGGTTCCCCTGGCCCGGTTCCTCCGGCCCGGTTCCCCTGGCCCGGTTCCTCAGGCCCGGTTCCTCCGGCCCGGTTCCTCCAGCCCGGTTCCTCCGGCCCGGTTCCATTCATAACATTCCTGACTGGGTCTCTGATCGTCCGGGTTCTGCTGCTCGTCGTCGGACCTGAAACATTCAGAGCTTCACTTTTATTCTCTTTAACATTCAGATTCATTACAGGCAAAAGTAGATTTTTAGTTTTTGCTTCAGGCTCTTTCATTCCTTTTCCCCATGAAGGTCTGAGGGCCTCAAATGGCCCCTGGACCTCAGCTTGAACAACCCTGCTGCTTTCCTTCAGAGCGCAGTCTGATCAAGCACAGGGCGACAGTGGGAGGGAAGGACTTTCACTCTGTTTGGGATTTTGTTCCTGATTCATTGAGTCGGACAGTAACTGAGGATCAGAGACCAGAACCAGAATCCTCCTGGTTCTGATCCACTTATGGGCCTCAGAGGTGAGTGGGTGGAGGTCAAAGGTGAGGCTGTGCGTGTTGACAGGCTGAGCTGCAGACTGTGGACTCTCTGTCAACACGGCTGGTCACTCATTAACGCAGCGGCAGCCGACTGGACCAGTGTCTCAGCCTCAGCGCCGCTTCTTTGTATGTAAGTATAAAAACTGGTTCTGCCTCTGGAAGCAGCCACTTCCTACTTCCTGCTTCCTGCTTCCTGCTTCCTGCGTCTTGGCCTGACGATGAGCTGATGAAGCTCAGGTTCTGTGGACGGACCGCAGGTCGAGTCGGTTCTGTCCAGAGACTCTGAGCCTCTGGACACAGATCAACGTCCCAGTGGAGCAGCGAAGGTTTCAAATCCAGAGCGATCGTCGCTCTGATCGTCTCATCCGACTTCTGGTTGGTGTCTGCAGGTCTGATGGAGACCAGGACTCGCTACGTGTTCGGCCTGCTGGTCTGCGTCGCTCTGTGGGCGGCATCAGCCCTCAGCCTGTCAGGTGGGATTAGATAAGATCCTTTACATACAAGGAAAACATCCAGAAGGAAAAACTATCAGAGGAAACTCCTCTGGAGGAAAATCCTCTGGAGGGAAAACCTCTGGAGGAAATCTCCTCCTGTGTGACCTGAACGCAGGGCGACTCGGACATCTTCATGTTTGTGATGAAAATGTTCAGGTTTCATCGTTTCTCAGGGAAATAATAAACATATCTGAGCTGATTGGGGCGATGCGTTAAATAGGACAGAGCAGGTTCTGGTTCTGATCCGTTCAGAGACAGAACAGACAGAACTGCTGCTGGTGGATAGAAGATCTCAAAGTGCAAGAAAAACTTTACACACAAACTGCAAAATACATCAATGTCACAGGAGAAAACAAGTGGAGTATAATTTTAAAGTTTTTCACACTTTTTGTGTAATTTTTGTCCATTGTGACTCATAAAGTGGGACATTATTATTATTATTATTGTTATTATTGTTATTATTATTATTATTTTTATTATTATTATTATTGTTATTATTAATATTGTTAATATTGTTATTATTTTTATTATTATTATTGTTATTATTGTTATTATTGTTATTATTATTATTATTATTGTTATTATTGTTATTATTATTATTGTTAATATTGTTAATATTATTATTTTTATTATTGTTATTATTATTATTATTGTTATTATTATTATTATTATTATTATTATTGTTGTTATTATTGTTATTATTATTATTGTTAATATTGTTAATATTATTATTTTTATTATTGTTATTCTTGTTATTATTATTATTATTTTTATTATTATTATTTTTATTATTATTATTATTATTATTGTTCCAGGTTCATTTCCTGGTACAAAAACACTAATTATTTATATTTTATTTCCCAGAGATTTAAAATTATTTTGTTCTTGGATTTGTGTCTGAAGTTTATAACTTCATAGAGGAGAAACATTTTAAATACACTAAAATCTAAATTCTGTAATTAAACAGAATGAAGAGATGCAGAACTGAACCAGATTCTTATTTTAAATCTAAATTTGTTCATCCTAACATGAACATAAAGACGTTCTCCATAATTCACAGAAACATGCATAACAGAAAATGTAAAGCACGGCAGAGGAGGAATGATGATCTGGGATTGTTTTCAAGCATTTAGTTTTTTCACATCTGCATGTTGTCAAGTTGTCTTCACATGTAAAAAAGACAAGTATAAAGACAAGTTTCCCTTTAAAAGATGAAGATCTTCCGATCCGGTCCGGTCCGATCCGATCCGGTCCGATTCTTTTCTGTTCAACAAAAATCCAGTTAACAGACCTGATCCTGTTAAAATCTGATAAAAACCCAAACAGAGAAATGTGTAAACGGTGTTTTCTGTGTCTGTGTGTGTCTGTGTGTGTGTCTGTGTGTGTGTGTGTCTGTGTGTACTGTGTGTGTCCAGTGTTCTCCGACCCGCCCTCGGCCCACATGCTGCTCCGGTCCCGCCGGGCCAACAGCTTCCTGGAGGAGCTGAAGCCGCCCTCCATGGAGCGCGAATGTGTGGAGGAGAAATGTGACTTTGAGGAGGCCAGAGAGATTTTCCAGACCCGGGAGGCGACAGTAAGTTATGAATGAATGAAAACTGATTCAGGTTTTACTTTAGCTTTTCATCCCTTCATAATTTCCACCCAGGAAACCAGAAGTTTCTATCTGTGAAATACTTTAATGTTTAGATGCTTTTCATCCTTCGGATCGAACATTTTCAGATTTTATCTCTGATGTTTTGTTTGTCTTGCAGCTGGATTTCTGGACCGTGTACACCGGTGAGTCACTTAAACACCGACAGTGTTAAGAAAAAGATTCTGAAATTCTTAGCAATTATGTAAAAACAAACTGTGGATAAAAATAATAAACGTAACAGAATCTTGATGGAAAATGTTTGGAGAGTTTTGAGTTTTAATTTCTCAGAAAACGTCCAGCATCCCTGATGGAAAAACCGGCTGGTCTGACGTACAACAGTTATTGTAGATGAATTATTGAGAACAATAACTGACATAAACCCGAAACAGAAAAATGAAGCAGGAAGCTGCAGTAAAACCTGGTTAATCAAGTGAAAACAGCAGAAAACTTCTGCAGCGGCGGTCTTTGACTGACCGGCCCGGTCCGGTCTGGTCTCTGGCTGTCCGGTCCGGTCCGGTCCGGTCTGGTCTGTGTTTCAGATGGGAACCAGTGTGAGTCCCACAGTTGTGTCCATGGAGACTGCATGGATCAGTACCAGGACTACAAGTGCCTCTGTTACCATGGATACGAGGGCAGATACTGCCAATACAGTGAGTCCGACCTTCTGTCTGCAGGTCAAAAATATGAACCTGATGAGGGTCCAGGACAGGAGGCCGGTACCAGTTTAGACCCGGTTCTAATGTGGATCTGATCATCTATAATCATGTTATAACAAAAAGACAAATGAACCCGAAACCAAACATTTATTTACGATGCTTGACGTCATTAAACTCCTAATAAAATCTAGACTCTGTCCAGATGTAACAGCCACAAACTGCTCTGTGGACAACGGCGACTGCGACCATGAATGCTCGGAGAGCGAAGGCGGCGCGCGGCGGAGCTGCGGCTGCCTGAACGGATACAAACTGGACGACAACTCCAGGAAATGCAGCCCGAAGAGTGAGAGCATCAGCTGACTGGTTACGGAGGGAAACGCTCTGATGACACTTTAATGCAACACTTTAAATTTAAATGCTTGAAACTGATGTTTTCGATTTAAAAAGGCTGCAATACATGTTACCCACCAGCAGGTGGAGAACATCCTGAGCATGGCTAAAACTGTGCTAGGCTAAAAATGGATTTGACCTTTGACTTTAATGTTACAAATCTGACATCACAATGATGTCACACCCATGTTAACCTTGTTCCAGTTGCAAACTGGGAACCAGTGTGAAGGTAAACCGCACCATGAAGAGCAAATTACAAGTTTATCTCTCCTCCTTCTTTTGAGCTAAAAGGTCAAAATTAGAATATTTTAGGTCAAGATTTTTGCTTCAGAGGTTCTGAAGTTGGTTTTTACCAACTTAAAAATAATAAAATTCCAACTTTGAAGTAGAACAGGAATGCAGCACGAACTGGCCTGGATTCCTGCTAACATGCTAACATGCTAACAGGTTTCCTGTTTGGCGCTGCAGGTACCTCGTCTTGTGGTAAGATTCTGATCAGCAGGTCGGAGTACAGCGAGCCGGTGGACGGCCTGCTGCCCTGGACGGTCGGAGGGGAGGTGGGCAAGAAGGGGGAGAGTCCCTGGCAGGTAACTGGGAACCAGTATGGTCTTCCACAGGGAAGCACTTAGAGTCCAGCAGACACCTCACCTTGACCAGAATATGAAAGAAGAGATTTTTACCATTTTACCTCAAACATAAAACCATCAGAATAATAATTCATTCCCAGCCATAGAGTCAATAACCGGCTTGTTTTAGAGCCTCATATCTAGAGAAGGTCCAATCTTCCAGTAGACTACAGGAACTGTTCTACTGGTGATCCCAAGATCAGCATAACATCAACACAACTTCATCGTCTGCAGGAGTGACAGAAACCCCAACATGTCCAAACTGACAGCTTTGACTTTCCAGCTGCAGCTGAGAACTTAGTAACTGGACAAATTGAAACAGGGTGACTTTACTCCCACCAACCGACCGACCACCGACCGACTGACTGGCCACTGACCGACTGACCACCGACTGACCGACCGACCGACTGACTGACCACCGACCGACTGACTGACTGACTGACCACCGACCGACTGACTGACCACCGACCGACCGACCGACTGACTGGCCACTGACCGACCGGACCGTCTGCAGGTCTGTGTTGGGTTTGAGCCATGAATCCCTTCTGGACACCAATGGAAGGTTTTGCATGTCGGACATTGAAGTGAACCAAAATAGTCTGGAGACATTTCTAACCCTAACCCTTAAAACCTTAAAACTGTCAGATTCATCCACTGAAACTGGATGAGTTATGGATATTTTGCTATGGATTTCTAGTCAGATTGAGTAAAGTTCATACTGCCAACACTGAGCTCTGATTTTGGATTTGGATACTGGGTTTGGTGTAACTTTGCTCAAAGCCAGTTACCAAGAAACAATCTTCAAATTAAAGTCAGATTTGGTTTAAGAAGAACTAATTAAAGTTAAATGTTTGAGCAGTGTGTTTCCAGGCCAGTGTGTGTTAATGTTTCATGTATTTTTGTCCGTCCAGGTGCTGGTGCTGAATGCCAGAGGGAATTTTCACTGCGGAGGGGTTCTGATCGATGAGAACTGGGTCCTGACTGCTGCACACTGCCTTGAAGACAGCTTCAGGTTCAGCGTACGGCTGGGTGAGCTCTCCGTCTGCAGACACAAATACAGACTTAACGAACCATCAAACTGAACAGAATACTAAAACAAAGAGAAAATGATACTGAAGAATTTGTGCAACTTTTATTTAATCTTTTATTCACAGCGCAGCAGGTTTCATATTTAATTTCAGCCTCTGTTTCTTTCATCCTCTCATCAACTTGGGAAAAACTTCAGTCATGTAGCAGAAACTTAAACGTTGAGCTGCTGCTTCTGCTGTCTTTGTCTTTACAATGACGTATTGAAGATCTGGTTCTATAGATCTACAGAGAGACATGAAGGAGACATCAAGTCTTTGAAGTAACGGTGTCATCAGCGCTGTGCATGAACACAGATCAGTGATGTGGACTCAGTGTGTTCTGCTGAGTCATGACTGGGGATGACTCAGCAGAACATTGTGGTTTTATTATCATTGTTTTCATATTTAAGTGACCATCTGGGCATAAAATTGAATGATCTATGAATGATTCGGAGTGATCAGATGAGGACGAACAGAATAAAACAAGCAGCAAGAACAGATCTAACGGCAAAAGTTTCACTTTCAGTTTCAAGCATCTGACATCCTGATGTGAGTAAAGCCTCAGTAAAGCATGGAGTGACATTGAGTGATGTCATTACTGCATCATTGCTGCAGTATTTTAGTTGAAGTTGTGGCGGTTCTGTTGCAGGGCTGCATACATGCAGAGAACCTTGTCAGTAAATGGTTCTATAGATCTACAGAGAGAAAATGAAGGAGATATCAAGTCTTTGAAGTAAGACTTCAAAGACTTGATATCAACCTCTGCCTGATTTATCTGACGATAAATCTCTGATTCTCCAGGTTTAGATGTGCAGCTCGGCATTGTGGGAGAGTTGTTTTCCTGAGGCAGCTTCTCTTTCACAGGATGTAATAGGGGGCAGGACTGTTAAAAACGTAACTCCTTATCATCATCATGACCTTTTTTCTCAGGTGACTACGAGCGAACGAGAAATGAAGGCACCGAGGTTTTGCTTCGAGTCGTAAAAACCTTCAAACATCCCAAGTACAACTCCAGGACGGTGGACAACGACATCGCCCTGATGCGTCTGCAGTCGCCCGCCCCGTTCTCCAAATACATCGTCCCCGCCTGCTTACCCGGCCGCGCTTTGGCCGAGAAGGTGCTCCACCTGAACGGCACCAGCACTGTGGTGACAGGCTGGGGCAAAAATGACAGCGGGAGGCACAGCTCAGCGCTCAACGTCATCAAAGTCCCGCTGGTTAATCACACCTTTTGCAGCCAGCAGATGTTTCCCCATGAAATCACCAACAACGTCCTCTGTGCCGGGATCCTGGGTCAGAGGATTGATGCCTGCGAGGGCGACAGCGGGGGGCCGATGGTCACTCTGTACCGGGACACCTGGTTCCTGGTTGGCCTCGTGTCGTGGGGCGAACGCTGTGGCATGGTGGACAAGCTGGGCATCTACACCAAGGTGTCCAACTACAACGAGTGGATTGCTCAAGTACAGCAGGAATGGAACCGAGGACATCGTCCTCAGTAACGGCCAACCAACCCGTCTGCTCCGTCAAACCCACAGGAGCCAGTCGGTGCATCGATACTGATGGAAACGTTTTGTTAAATAAACCTGGTAACTCTAGAGAGTGTCTGTTTAATCACCACTGACCTTCGTACTTCAGGTCAATAACCAGATAAAACGTGTTCAGGTTCCTCAACCCGACTCTCCTCAATGTGTCTGATCTTTTCATCTAATGTCTACAATACACGGAAAAACATGCTGGTTTACCTCACATTATTTCAGTTATGTGACAGTCTCATCACTCAGACCCACTGAAGACAAATAATAAAGTGAAACAGCAGAGTCTCATCCTCTCCTGGTGCCCAACATCATTTTATTATGAAAACAAACTTTAAATGAGATGATCATCATCACTATGACAAACTGTAAAATAATTACACACCAATCAGCTCAGAATGCAGAACTGTTTATTATATTTCCTCCAGTTAAAACTGAGTGGACAGTTTCTTAAAGGGACAGGTGATAAATTCACTTAAGGCTTTTTTACTTTACGCTAAAATGTTCTAAGAACTGAACACAGTTTGAAGTAGATATGATGATAAATTATTCAGTTCAAGCTGAGGAAAGATTGACCTGAGATACAGAACATCACCGTCAGAACGAACATCTAATGTCACCAGAATATGAACTTAATAAACTCGCTGAGTTTATTAAACTACAAACACATTTAAACAACTTCTGACCAGTTTCAACAGTTAACATCTTTATGGTTTCATCTAGAGACAGTAAAACCTTCGTATTTAAAAACATGGAGTTCTGCTGACCTGAGTTTTTATTCGTTTTATTATAATACTGGAACAGGAAGCTGACTCAGCAAAACATTTCTCTCTAAACCTCCTTCAAGTTGCCTGGTTTTAAATTTGTGCTTTTGATGAAATGTTTGAAAAACAGAAACAAGTTTCAGGTAAAATATTTGAACCAGTTCAGTTTCCACAAAGACACGTTTTCATTTAGACTTGAGAAATTAGATTTATTATTGCTTTTCTCTCTGTCTAATAAAACAAAACCTGCTGTTTTCTATGAAAGGTTGAGAAACGATTAATGTGCTTTAAGTCACCAAACCTCTAAAACCAAACCTGACCCAGATCAAAAGGTTCTGATACAGATCAGATATTTATCCTGATCCATTAGACCAACATCATTTCACTGTTTGCGCTCCAGACTGTTGCTTTAAAAGACGATGTCGTCGTTTCCACCCACTTTACTCAGAAAATACATTTCAGATGATTCTGATGAACAAAGTTACAGCTGGAGGAAAAGTTTCTCTGTCCAAATTTAATAAAAAGATTTCTTTGTTTATCTCTAATTTTGTTCTTTTCATGTCCTTTTCTAAATTATCGTTAAAATGTTTTCATCAGTTTAGTTTCTTTTCGTTTCTGCTTTTCTTTTCTTTTTGTGTTTCTGAGATTTTTTTTCCTGTGGTCAGAAAAAAACTGGAGATTTCAGGAAAACATCAAAATATGAAGCCAGAAAACTTAACAGAAGATTTGAAAAATATGTTTTTTCTAAAGAAAATGTTTCCAAAGAACACCAATAGATATATATATATATATATATATATATATATATATATATATATATATATATATATATATGTATATATATATATATATATATA